>VWZY01004426.1:135709-254436 GCA_013399075.1 Chloroceryle aenea | reverse complement strand
GGGAGAAGTGGCCTCTGCGCCCTGCAGCCGGCGATGCTGGTGTGGAACCAGTGCCTGGGCTCAAATAAAACCCAAATAAACCGCCGCCCACAGGCGAGCTATTGAGAGGTCGCGCTGGTCACTCGTGGGTGACTACGGCTGTGGGGCAGAGGCAGGAGAAGTACCTGGAGCTCGCCAGGTGACCACAGCAGCCTTAGGATGGCGGAGAGGCAGCCACCCACTGCTCCCTGCGCACAGCCGCTCCAGCGTCAGATTCCAGATTGTCTCCGGGGGTGTGAAAGGTGCGAAAGGAAAACTTCCATCTTTTGGGCGGGCTCATCCCTGTGTGTCCTGCAGCTGCAGCACTGGGCAAAGGCTGAAGTGCATGCAGCTCTTGCTGGTCTGAGGTGGCCATTTGCCTGAGGCAGCCATTTCCTTGCAGAGCTTGGTGTATGGTGGCCATTTACCTGAAGCAGATATTTTCTGGAGGCTCCCCACTTGTGGGGGCCATTTGCCTCATTCAGACGCTTGCCTGAGGCTTGCCATGAGGTGGCCGTTTGCCTGAGGTGGCTGGTGTGCTGGTTTCAGTCCCTGAGGGGACAGTATGTCCTGTAGGCCAGGACCTGGGTGTAGTGAGAGGGAAACAGTGCTGCTAACATCAAAGAGCAGTGTCCTCCCATAGAAGCAAAAGTTTAGGTATTTAGGTGTCTGGTTTTTTTTTGTTACGGGTATGGTTGGACTCTGTGATCTAGGAGGTCCTTTCCAATCCTGAATATTCTGTGATGGAAGCATGAAGCTTCACAAAGCAGGGCTGGGTTGGTGACTCTCCTTGCACCTCAAGGTCGGTCTCTGCAAAAAGCCCAGTGTTGAGTTGTTCTCGTCCAGATCCCCTGCAGACAGGAGTCTCCCGAGGTACTGAATGCTGTGCAGAGAAGTGGTGCTGTTTGCTGTCGAATACAATCGGGGAGTTGAATATTGGAGAAGAGTGTTTCTCCCCAGGGACATCTTGGTCAGGCTGTCTTTGCACTGCTGACAGTCTCGATGTAAAAAGGCTAGCGCGGTTTTGCCGGAGTACTGAATAGGAATGGAATGTATAGATAGGGAAGTCCAGAGAGATGGCTGGTGAAACCTGTCTGATTCAGCTAAGCACCCAAAAAGTGGAGAAATTAGAAACTTTTGGGTTGTTTTTTTTTTTTTCTTCCTGTAAGGGAAAAATATTAACTACTTTAAAGCAATTTTGTGTTTTTCTAACAGGTTTGTGCTTAATTTGACAAGATAAACTTGAATCAAGATGATTCTCAGACTGAAAAAGGAGTGAGGACTGCCTTATAATAGTAAAATAATGACAACATTTGAAAAGCAAAGTACAGCAATTTAGGATAAGAGCCATCAAATTAAAGACAAGAAAAAAACACTGAACTGTGCTTTGAATGCACTGCTTTTTAGAAATAAATCTTGTGTTTCTTTGTTTATCTTCATATACTGACATTTCGTTGAATGGAGATCCTGTTACTTGTGTCATTTGCTTGGGGTTTAGTCTAAATTTCAATCACACACAAACAAAAAATTCTAAATAAATAACTGTGCATTCTTATTTTTGATCTCTTTAAGAACTTAAGACCCTTTGAATGCACAAGGAGGAAAGAAATCCCCGAGGAGTGCAGAAAGAATGAGTGATGAGGCTCTGGTAAATACGACGGCCAAGAAAGGAAGAAGAAATGCACATGTCCAGAAGGCCCTTGCAAGTCCGGGAAGTGGCAATCGAGAAGATGATGGGAATGGATAACAGTGGAAGAAGAAAGACAATGACCAGACTAGTGAAGAAGTGGTCAGGTGAGTCAGAGTGCTGAGGGAAGCAGTGTCACAGGAGAGTCTGACTCTCTCGTGGTACGTGGGAGAAGTGACTGTGGGTGTACCACGCCTGTGGGTCCTTGAATACTCCCCCAAAGCTGAGTGTAATGTCAGCCACGGTGCCTTCACCTCTTTGTGCCATATTTATGTGATTCGTTGAAGGGTTTGTCTCTGTTTTCTAAGACCTCGTGACTGGTCTGGTCTGAGTTTGCTTGCTTGTGGGACTGCCCTTGAAGACTTCTCCCAAACAGGTCCCTAACACATTGGTGCCTGGCTGCTTGGTTGTTCTGCATCTCTGGTGCTGAAAGTAGCAGCTTTCCAGCTGCCCACTTAACTTACACTTAACTACCCTGGGCGATGTGAGAGAGTGCCCCTGTATTTGGACAATGTAACATTCTTATCCTTGGCTCACATAAAGGTGGGTTTGTGAACATCAGTGAAAACTGTGAACTCTCGGCAGCGCGAGGCCTGCCTCCCTACTGCTTTCCAAGCGACAGGAAATAAACTAATCCTGACCCTTTGAGGCACACAGTCTTGTGTAATACCTGGGCATTTTCATGTGCATGGGTGTGTGGTTTTTCAGCAAACTCCTTAGCTACAATTCCTGTGTGTCTAGGCAATATCTCTCTGGATTTACCTAACGTTGTGGATGCCCCTGGGAGGGTAAAGCAATCGTATAAGTAACTTTATTTTATACAATAGTTGGTGCAAATGCTGTGTTGAGAAGAGGCATTTCTTTCACTACTGCAAGCTTTTGAGTCAAGATTTTTGTTATCCAAGTTTATAACAATATTAGTTCTAGTTTATGGAGGAGCATTTGTGAGGAAAAAAATAAGACAGAACAATAAGAATTCTGTGATGATTGACTAGGCTGAGACAGCTTTGGTCTTGTCCGTGATAAAAGGGAATATTCAGAGCAAAAACATGCAAAATTTGATGGTATTAGGAGCAGTCAGCATGGCTTTGCTAAGGGGAAGCCATGTTTGACCAACCTGCTAACCTTTTATGAGGACATAACCAGGTGGATGGATGGTGGCCGAGCAGTGGACGTGATTTGTCTAGACTTGAGTAAAGCATTTGACACTGTCTCCCACAGCATCCTCATAGCTAAACTGAGGAAGTGTGCACTTGAAGATAAAGAGTAAGTGTCAGGAGGATGGAGCCAGGCTCTTTTCAGTGATGTCCAGTGATAGGACAAGGGGCAATGGATGTAAACTGGAAGATAGGAGGTTCCACAAAAAAAATTAGGAAAAACTTTTTTACTGTGAGGGTGAGAGAGCAGTGGAACAGGTTGCCCAGAGAAGTTGTGGAGTCTCCTTCTCTGGAGACTTCCAGAACCCATCTGGACACTTTCCTGTGTGATCTACTCTAGTTCTGTCCTGCTCTGGCAGGGGGGTTGGACTACATGAACTTTTGAGGTCCCTTCCAACCCTAACATTCTGTGATTCTGTCATCATTCTTATTAATAAAAGTTTTGTCTAATTTTTGTTTGCCTCAATGGTTTGTATTTGTGTGGGTTTGTTGTGTGTTTGTTTTGGTTTGGTTTTTTTTGTTGTTGTTGGGCGTTTGTTTTGTTTTTAGTTACTGGGTCTTGTTTGAGTTACTCTGCAGCATTTAAGAGCCATGATAACAGGTATTTTCTTCTTTAAAAAAGAGGTAATCAAGGCAGCTTTTAAACTTTGATTATAATGTTTTGTAGGGATGTAGTATTTACCTCCAGACTGTAAATGCTGTATTGTCAACAGGACTGACTTCTGTGGGGTCATGATTTCCTCTAACCGATGATTTTGCCATTTCTTTTCTTCTTTTTTTTCAACACATGTCACTTAGCTTTTAGTCCACTAACTGTATACATTAGGGCTTTAAAAACCTTACAGAATTCTGAATGTATTGCATTTCTGCTCTTGTCTCTCTCAGCCAAACTTGTAAGCCCGTCAAGGAATGAGGTGTCTGACTCTGCAGGACCTCCTCACGAAGAGGAGGCCGTAGAGACATTTGGAACACCACTTTTGCCTGAGAATTGAAGTGTTGTAGAATAATGTAGATAAAACAGACTTTAAACAGTTCCAGTCCTTTAGTGTTTCCAGCTATCCACGCAAGTTACCACTGGCATCTTTTTTAAGTGTACTCTGTGTGTAGTTTATGGAAATTTGCATGACTTTTTTGCCAGCTTCACAGGTCTGGGCCTTTAGGTGGAATTTTTATTCCCACCGTGGGGACGAGAGCAGCATGTGGCACCAGCTTGACCTGTTGTCAGTGAATTCATTCCCCCCATAACATGTGACAAGTTTGCATTTTAAACAAAATGGGCACTGTTTGATTGCTTTGCTGTTTTGTTTCTCCTGATGACAAACAAATTAACATTCTGATTTTTCTTCTTTGTATTTTTCTTTTTCCTATCCATTAAGCACCCGAAAGCTCAAACTGACCTGAACTTGCATTTTATGTTCTTTCTTTTTTCTTTCCACCTAGGTCTTGTCTTTACAGGTTTTGAAAAATTAAGGACCTCTTTTATGAACTAAGTTAAGGAGTTGTGGGTTTGTTCTAAGTCCACATATATGAGAAAAATTCTAACCAAACAAAAAACCCCTAACTACTATATTCTGCAACACAAAGGAATTCAGGTCTGGGAGGCCAATAGCATGGGTGTGAGGTAGCTTTTCTCTTGCCTGCATATATTTATTTGATTACAAGTTAAAATAACATTTTATTTTTTCCTAAATCTCTTGTTCATATGCAAAAAAATGCATATGAAAAGTATGTACAGACAATAGAAGAGTGATGTCAGTGAATAATGACTTCACCATTTCCTTTGCATGTCTTTATATGATTTATTAACTGTGATTTGGTTGCATGTCCAGCTTGTTTTCCTCTGTGCGTGGTAAGCAGCTAGAATGCCACCATTGCTAGTTCTGATGCCTACTGAATACTTTCTTGTGAGATGGAAGTGTGCTTTACCTGTGTAGCTATCAAAGAACCATGTGATCCTGTCCTTGTTGTGTAGAGGAAAACATCTATTTCAGCTGCTTCTGCCACGGCTAGCCAGAGCAGGGCATGGCTAACTTCTATGGAAATGAGATTGTGGGCACACTATGGGTACAGAGTCAAGTATAGCACCAAAAAAAATGGAAGGGAAAGGGAATTAACATGCAAGTTGACCATTGCTAATGTTTAGAAATGGAATAGTTTTTAGTCCTCCTTTATAGAAGTCTTCTGCTAGAAAAGCAGAATGGTGCAGAGAATGTGCACTAACTCTGGCAGTGGCAAAAGGTTTTTAGTTTATTGTACTAGAAATAAGGTCAAGAAACGAGCACTTCCAAGTCCTATAAAAGCCGCTTTCTCTTTTCTCATGAAGACCCTAATTGTGATAGGAAGGAACAAATATTTGGACTTGAATATGAGAATATGTGTTTCTGATCTATCAGAAATTAATGAGAGAAGAACCAGCCATTCAGGTAAACAGCTTCACTTGAGCACAAAATCAGCCCCAGGAGATTTAAACATAATCCTGGATTCTGCAGAGCGCAAACACTGTTTCTTGCCCAGCACTTCAGCTTACCTCTAAACACTCAGATCTCTGCTGAGATCTGTGGGGAATATTCATGAACTTGAAGACAGAACAATGACCGAAATGCTTTGTTAGTTCAAAGATAAACACACAATCAGCTTTGCAGGGCTGAGCCCTTCTTCCTTTTTGTGTATTTTTAAAACTACTTGCTAAAATTATTTAGCTATTATAATGTAGATTTTGATGACCTTTCATGGGATTCTATTTCTATGCATATGTTTGATTGAAACAAAAAAAAAGGTTATGATTTTCCTTTCTAGAGGAAAAAATAATACTTGCCTACGTGTATTGTTACACTGCCTTTCCAGGCAGAGAGGAGCACCAGGGGCATGACTCTAAAACCCGCTTGCAAGCAGTGAATTTTTGTAATGCATTTTAGCCTCATCCCGCAGCGCGCTTTTTGACAGCACTGTAGGTACAGTAGTGTCCCAGCAACTACCTGACATTGCAGACTCAAGCCTCTTTTGCACACAAAAGCCAAATCCTTGTTTTCCTTTCAGTGCTGCTGGTGTAGTAATCGTAGACATACTGCACCAGATGTGACTGGGCTATCATTTGTACTAAATGCTGGGGGGGCAGACTGCTGGTGTGCCAAATGATGGCTCTGTATGGCAAAATATGGTATGAGCCAGAGGTATCCCAGCTCTGCAGGCCATATTAACACATGTTGCTTCAGGTGACCAAGCTCGCTCACTCGGAGCCCTCTTCACTTGATACTGCTGCCTATGGGTACACCAAGATAAAAGGGAGTCCTAAAGAGCCTAACGTGTTAGCCAGAAGCTCTGTATCATTGCCTTGCTGAGAGAGTTCTTTCTGTAGTGCTTTGGGTTTTTTCACCGTTGCAGTGTCACATGCCAAGAGAGGAGTGGAAGTGGAGGGGGTAATGAAGTCAACAGAATGGCACAGAAGGCAAATGCTTTCCACAAAGTAGTTTAGAATTTGTATGGTAAAGTTGGTAGAAGAATTAAACTTACCGTACCAATTTCAATAGACCAAAAATCTGCACAATACAGCACTTCCTTTTAATCCCTGTGTCTTTTCCCATAAAGGTTTGCTTTCTCGACTGCTCTACAGGTATTAGTGGATCATCTCAGACTTGGAGTCTGGGCAGATGTGAGAATGTACTGGTTTAAATGGTTTGTAGCTCTTGATATTCCACAGAGAAACCATCTCAGATATAGGAGACTGTATATCGGAACAGACAGAGAAGTAAATTCACCCTTTTCACTGGTTTAGAGTCCAGTGCTGACTGTGGATGTTATTCCAAGTAAGATGAATTAAGCTGGAGGAAAGGAAGCGACTACAGCACACTGAGAGCTGTCTTGAATTGGTGCTTGCTTGGCATTACTCTTTTTCAGTCGGTGCAGGTGGATCAGCCAAAGAGCACTGGAGCTAGCCAAAGAATACAGACTCCTGTGGATCTAGGCTTGTACTTGGATAATGGAGAACTTACTTTTTAGGATCATTTGGTTTTCCTTTCAACTTCTCTAAAATCCAGGATGGTTTATGATTATCTGGCATGAATATTTTAAAGCAAGTCTAAGAAGACACACAGTCATGAGTAATGTCCCAGCAGGTGCTTAACTTAGCATATGGTTTATGTTTCCCTGAGGTTTTTTTATTAGCTCATGAAGGAAGGTAGTGGTACTTCTGTGCATATACAATCTGGAAAGTTTAAAGTCAGTCTTTTTGAGGTGAAAGTATAGAGTAGTGTGCATAGTTGACAGTCCTGCTCTTTTGTTTCTTGAGTTGGTTTGTTTGTTTGTGGGGTTGTTGTTTGTTTGTTTGTTTTTCTTCAAAAAGTCAGTGAAAATTGAAATAGGCTGCAGTGAGGCAAACAGTAAAACATATATGGACATATATATTCAAACCTTTCCATGGGGAAATGCTTCAGTATAATGGGTTTTATCTTGTTAGGACCAAAACTGACCATATCTTTTTTATCTGCTTTGTACCTGGTCCCATAAAAAGAATTCCCCTAAAATGTCAAACCCTCTTTTGTGTTACATTTTCTTACTACTTCCATTTTCTCCAAATATTTTTCATTGGAAAGGGGAGCTAAGGAATTCTATTCCTTACAGGATCTTTGCAGTGGTTGACTTTTAGCTTTGTCTAAAGGAGTTGTACAAGATGCACCCAGCAAGTAAGTAGAGGAAGGAAAGTCCAAGTGGGTGAATGTGGTGTTGCCCAAAGGTGTACCAGGGTGGGCTGACTGTACCACTTTGGTTGTCTGAGTTGTGCAGTGAGAACACTGTGAGTGTAGCATTGTATCTGGGGAGGGTCAGCCTGACCTCACTGGGGCCACATGTAACTTAAAAGGTTCTGGTGCTTTTTTGGGCAAGATTAGAGCACAGTGTCAAAAAAGCTAAATTTTTCCAAACTATTATCACAAATGCTTTCACTTTGTGCTCTTAGTTTCTGCTCTATTGTTTGCATTCTGGAAGGAAAAGATCTTCCCTGAGGATGCACAAAGTGCCACTCTAATGGAAGGAAAAATACTAAACAAACAAACAAACAAAACCAACCAACAAAAAAAACCCAAAGACAAAACAAAACTTGGTTTTGCCACTGATTTTGCTGCTTGCTGGATTTGAAGTCTGCAAAAAGTCTAATGTGTCTGTTTGCCCCTTTGTTGTACATCACTTGAATAAACAAAAGTTGTAATTCACACAGCAACCTTGAAAGGATCAGGAAAAAGGGACAACTTCCAGCAAGTAAATGACGGAATAAATAGGATGAAAAAATCAGGCTCTGCTTTCTTTTTCCAGTGGCCTTCAGGGAGTGAAGCTGTTGCTGAGGAGGACTGGCCAAGGTTTTCTGGTGTTTCCCCACATGCCTACCTGTACCACCCCCTCCCCACCTCTGCAAATATAAGGTGTTTCTTCTCCACTTGAGGTATTTCACCTTCCTTTTAGCAATGGGGAGTGCTTGTTATTTTTACCGCTTACTGCTTTATTTCAGGTCAAAACAAGTGAAGAGCTTTAGTCCTTTCCAGGCAGCTGCTGCTGAAGAAGCAGAGTCATTTATTATTATTTTTGGAACATAGAATAAAGGAGAATGACACCAAGATTTGTGCATAGAGATCTGTGAAGGGACACAGGCCCTTGAGGAACCTGGGGACAGTCATGCCTTGCTGACTGAATGGAAAGAGTTAGCTCTGCCCTTGTGCTTGAGACTGACTTCACAGCAAGACAGCTGAAGCACGTTCTTAGTGGCAGCATGAAACAAATACTGCAGTGACATAAACTTGGAACAGAAACAGATGAGCTGACAGCAGCGTGCAGGTCTGCCATGACTTGTTAAATGTGCATAGAGTGCGTGGAAGTAGGTAATTGGAAATACCTTTGGGGGGGTTAAATTGTGATGTGCCTCCCCCTTCCCAGCATGCCAGCTCTTGCTCTGCAGCCGTGCACCTTTGCTGATCCCTGCACTGGGAGCAGTGCCCCCCTCTGCCAGCTGAGAACTGGGGGCTACCAGAGGGTGGCAGGCTGATAGAGCACTTGGAAGTGGGGCACTGGATAGTGGTGTGATCCAGCAAAGAAACATCAGCCCTTGGCAGTGTCTGTCTAGCAGAGGTGAGTTTAAAACTGGGTCATCTACGTCCACCTGACTCTCTTTCTTTTAAACTGTATTCACAGTCTCTGATGCTTGCCACTGTGTGACTAGTTAAAACATACTCGTTAGAGGTGAGTCACTGTAACCAGGGGAAAGAACTGGTTATTTTAGAATCATTTGAGAGGCAAATTCTGCCATTTCAATTTATCAGTCCCAAGAACTGATAAATAGCTTCTTTAGATCGGTGGCGGGTTTTGGAAACAGCCAACCAATCCTTATGGAGCATGGCACACAAACTCTAGTATTGATGGTTTGGTTGATGTAAGCACCTCGTACAGCCAGGCGCTGGTATGAGCAACGGCCCCCTCCCCACCCAAACCTCCTCACCCCAAACCAGCTGAGTGCTGGACTAATATTGTACAGAATTATTCTTGGCCCTTGAGGCGCTCTACAAATTTTACTTGTTTTACTGCTTTGTGGTTAGCAGTGTGGATGTGCTAGACTAATATTTTCTGGCATTCTCTATTGCCAGGTTGGCTTTGCACTTGTATTTCTTTCACTTTTCTCTCAAGGTGAGATGGCAGTACTCCCCAGTCTCTTCAGTGCTTGTATATTTAATTCTGTGCAAAGATCTAATCACAGGCCTAACTGTTTGCAGCACCAGTGCTTCAGCACGTGTTAACTTTCTCATGCACTGCCTCTGCTTGCAGTGCTTCACAGAGTTAAAGCATCCTGTGGTGACCTAATCTCTTTCTACCTTGACTCTTAGTTACTAGAAGTAAAAGGCAAAAGAGATTTCTTCAACTGAGTTTTTTTGAGAGAAGAGGGAACTAGAAAGGCATTTCAGGCAGTAGAAACTCTGCGTACATAGGGTCACACTTGCCACCATAAAAAAAGATGTCTATGAAAGATTTAGTATTTTGTGGTCAGGCAGAGAATTGCGGGGGGCAAGACAATGCAAAAGAGGAAGAAAAGAAAGGAACATCCAGCACTGGAGAGACAGGGGAGAATTATGAAATACTAATCCACTGATGGTCTGGGGTGTGAATCTGATCTCTTTATTTGTTGTTAGAATAAAAGTGGTTTTGGTGCTGGTTATTTTTGTATTATAAAGGAGTAAACTTAAAAGAGAGAGGGCAATCTCTCTCTCCTTCCCCCCTTTTCCTCCTGAAATAGTACTATATCAATATGATCTCAGTATGCTTCTGGGTTTCCCTTGGGACCCTTTATATGCTATAACCTTAGTGATAGTTTGCTTGCCATGTGGGTTATAGAGCAAAATGTGATGCTGTTCAAACATTTAGATCTTGAATTTTGTTGCACTACATGAACAACTTAAAAATTATACAGTGACAAACAGTGGGTGGGGTTGGGCTTAGAGATATTGTCAGAAGACTTCCTGGCCATCACATTGTTTGTTTCTGCTAGGGAGCTTGGCTGAAGACGAGTTACACACTTTCTTTGGCAGTGACAAGGGTTTGGGGGTCTGCCTCTAAAAGTCAATCTAGATCAGAGGATGTGACCCAGTAACTTGTCAGACTTGCTCGTAATGGTAAGAGAATTCCATTTTATGTTGTTGACTTTTCATTACTCTTTGTGTCACAAAAAATGTTCACTTCAAATCTCCCATGTTCCTGAGCTGAACTAAATTGTCTGAGCTCTGGTTTGATTTGCTCTGTTTGCTAGATGAACACAAACTGTTGTCATCTTTTATCCTCGGAAGGAAGTTAAAGGAGAATAGTAAGTGAATGTGCTGTTTGATAATGAGAGGGAGGAAAGTGTACATTACACTACAACAGAAAGCAGTTGAGGGAAGGAGCAATTTCTCCCCACTTGAAGAAAGAAATCTCAAAAAAAGAGAGAAGTTTTCATTCAAGGGAGAATCATCTCTGGTCTTATTTTGTCTGTCATCTTCCACTGCGGAGCTTTCATCAGTAGCCTTCCTCATTCTATCTTATTTTAAAAAAAACCCAAAGAATTAATCTATAATAAGTGAACATCATTTTATTATGTGGTCAAATGAGTTGTTGGGTCAACACTCAAATGTAACCACTGCCTGGCTTTGAGGAGAATGTTGTTCAGTTGCTTCTCTGAGAAGATCAATGACCAGAGGAGCAGCCTGTTGGTCAGTGTGTTCATGACATCTCAGCAGGACAGTCTCAGTTCACTAAGGCTGACAAACTGATCTTGACACATTGAAAGATGGTTCAAATCCAGCGACAGCTGGGAAGTGATGGGAAAGTCAGAGAACACGACCGATGGAGGGAGTTTTGAAAGAATGGGGTTTGTTCCTGTTAAAAGGGATTGGCAGATGAGGGAGATTGAGGAGGCAGGGGTTATGCTCGTTGATACACACGCAGTTGTTGGAAATAGGAGAATAATTGCTGTGTTACTGCCAGGTGAAGGAACAGTGCGTTGAACTTGTGATGCTAATTATTTTGTTTCAGTTGCAAACTAGGCCCAATGCCCTAATTTTACTGGTAGATTTGAGAGGGTAAAAGGTATCTGGGGAAGCTGTATCAGCCCTCAGGGGTTTTTAGGAGCATGTCAGATGAGCATCTGGTGATGTCAGCCCCTTAGTGGTTGGGTGACTTGCTGTACAATCCTGAAAAGATTTTTGTTTCTGATTTAAAAAAAGAGGAGACTTTCTCCAAGCTGTCTCCTGAAAGCTTGTGGAAAGCTGAAGTCTAAGGGGGTAGCTGAGATTTCCAAATAAGTGTGTCAAGATGTAAAAAGCTCGCTGCTTCTCTGAGAAGTTAGACTTCTCTGACTTAAATATTTTAAGTCCACCTTTACTCTCACAACTTTGGTCTTAAATTTGTCCTCCACTTTGGTCTTAAATTTGTCCGCCTAGTCTTTCAAAGAACGTGTTCCCATTTCCCTTGAAGACAGAACCTGTTTTATGAGATAACTTCAAGCAATTTACATAGAAATGTCAAGGTAAAGCTTGTAATTGCTTTACCTTGGGAGCTAACATATGGTAAACAAAATAGAGTAGGAGGTGCGTAGTAAAATATCGGTGTTCACGAGCGAAAATAACTAGTACAAGTAAAAGCTTTAAAAAAATTAATAAAATTATTAATTATTACCTGGCATGAAATGGCAGCTGTAGAATGCACTGAGAATTGAAGATAACTAACTTAGTTGGCCTGTTGTAGAGTAAATTAATATCAACAATCTGTCTATTTCTCCATGTAATTAAGCGATAATGATCAAAGCTCAATGCTGTTCTTGAAGATTAATGATTACTTTGAAAATTAATGGTGTGAGGTGAAAGCAAGCACCATTAGCCATAGCAAATTGTTAATCCAGAAAACACACTGGGCTGAGTCATTTGTTTTATGATAATTTAAGTACTGGGTTTTTTTTCCCTCTATTTATTAGAAAATAAGTTGATGTTCACACATGCTAAATAGTGCAAGATTCAACATTTTCATAGTAAGCCATCAGATAAGGTGTAGCTTCAGATTCCAGCCATGGTCTGAGAACAAGCAAAAAGACTGTTTCTGGCCCTGTTACTTAGTCACTGCTGCTCACCCTCTTCAGCCCAAGGATTCCAGGATTCGTTACAGGTACTTAGCTGTATTGCAGTCTCTCTCCTACTAGGTGATTGTAGCAAAAGTGGCCTGTGGTGCTTGCAGGATTAAGTCCCACACATTGTTGCCTTAGTGCCTGGTGAAAGAAACACATCAGCACTTCTAGTCTAGTTGTGCACAGTGGGAGAGACATCTCTGAGATAATTTTTTTCTCTTAAAGAGTTGCCCTTCATTATTAATGTTTTCAGATCAAATACTGGACAGCAAAAGAAAGTTTAGCAGAACCCATCTATCTGGGCCTTTAGTCCCAGGGAGCTGCAATAGAATTTACTGGAGCTGCTAAAAAGTGTGTTCTTGAGGCCCTGAGTTGAATCTGCTCTCACTGCAGCCAGCAGCATAACCGCTATTGAGTTCTGTAGTGCAAAATCAAGATGAAAGCTCTTCCTTTCTCTTTTTCCTTTCTTACAATAGCACAAATCAGAAGTAATTTAGCTGAAATCAATGGAACTACATCTTTGAGAAGTGACTCAATTCTAAGCTATTGCCAGTTCATGCTATGCTCATTCTACCCCACTTCACCACGGGAATACTCCTCTTTCAATTACGCATGCTATGAGAGAAGCCTCTTCCACTAAGGCTTTTGAATTGGGGATACTTATGGAGATTTTAAAACTGTTTCCCAAACGTTTGACTTCAGTTTTAACTGTGGGAGGTAGACAAACACCTTTTACTCCCTAGTTTGTTATCTGGGCAGTAGCTGGACGCCAGTATTTGAGAAGATTTGCGCTATCCTCTTTTTTTTCAGACATTCCTTTGCACCACAGTGGCTTTAATAACTCCATGATAGCCAGAAAAGAATGATGTCAGCAGGCAGCTGTAGTGTGAAAGATGCAAATATTTCTAATACTAAAAGGTCTTGGTTTTTACCTAAAAATGAAGAATTCTTACACATTTTGCTATGCTCTGTGCACTCCTGTGCATAGATAGTTGTTTGTAAATGTCTGAGAAATGTAAGAGAAACCTGTTTATCCATTTATCTCTTTAAAGCTGCAATTCTGTTTGAAGACCAGGATAAATCAGTAAACTCAGAATGATTTCCTGCATAACGCACCCACGCATGTTGCAAAGCCAGGCAGGTGTATTGACAGGTGGGGTATTTTGGTCTGTTTGGTTTTCCTTCTTCTTGAATGAGGTTTTTTATTGCAGCTTCTGTTTCTTTATATTTTGGTTGGAGATTGAGACAACAGAAACAGTCTGTAACTTACTGCAATCCGGCCAACAAAACAGTCTCTCCATGATGCTGGTAAATGTTACCATTGTTCAGTCTTTAAACATGTTGAGGGAACAGGGTACAGGTTTTGACAATACTAAAACAGGATAGTACAAAAGTCATGTTTTCCTGCAGCAGATTTAATAGGATACAGTGGGATCCTGCGCAATCTGTGGATATGAGTAGCTGTATGTGAAAATGCTAGAAGCCTTGAAACAACGGCCAGTCTTCTTTTTGATCCATGTGGATATCAAGTCTCATTAATAATCACACAGTTTTATGCTATGGGATTTTTGTTTTGTTGTACACTTTTCTAATAGGTTGATCTTTACAAGTGCTCTTTTTTTTTTTGTGGCAGTCAATTCTGACAATGTCCCATTAAGATTTAATTTATGTTCCATGTGGCTTTTTAATGCCGGACACAGCAATTGCTGAGAGGTTTTACAAGTGAGTGGTAGAGCCTTCTGGAACCACCAAGTAAGCAGCAGCATTTTGCTTCAGGTTCATAATCCATTTGGAAAAGCCTACGCGTTGTCCTCCTGCACTTTTTAACAGGAATGAGGACAGTAGCTGCTTTGTGGTGCTGATAAGGCAGAAGTGAAAAGCTCAGGGAAGTCTCCCTGGGTCCCGAGTCGGGTGCCTTATTCACGTGATCCAGAGTAACCTGGATATAGTGTCTGTCTCCCAGTCTAGGGATGCACAGTCTTGCTGTGTATTTGCCATAGGCATTGCTAATACTGTACAAGTCCACAGAAGCACCATGTGGCAGAACAAGCTGTCTGTGGAAAACGTGTGGCACACCTTTTCTTGCAAAGTGTTGAGAAACAATGGGACAGTAGCAGCCAGATATTACCCGCATTGCAAGTACCCTACATTGTGCTGTTCTGGGGCACAAGCGTGCCTAAGAGATGTGCAAGTGCTGGCCAAAGCATAGTGCTATCAAACAGCAGGGTTTGATGAGAGCAAGAAGCTTCCTTCTCCTAGCCTGGAGTGGCACCGGGAGAGCCTGGATAGGGCCCAATGCAGAGTTGTCTGACAACAAAATCTCTCACCCCTCTACTTACTTCACTTGTTCATCGTAGCTGCTGTACTGCTTCAGCCCTGCCAGGTGTGGTGGCTGGGCTACCTGTGCAAAGCTTCACAAAAAGACAGCTGGTTTGCACTCACTCTTCACTCTGCATTACCCCACGTACACCATGTGTAACGTGGCTCTGGGAAGACATACTTTCTGAGGGAGAGAGAACATGCAGTCTGCTCTGTCTGTGAGTCACTGAATTCAATCAAATGATTAAAAGGGAAGGTTAGTGCAGCTGCTTTTGCATGTAACATATGTACAGAAACTCCAGCTGTCATGGAGGCAAAATGCAGCAGATCTGGAGCAGTGGTGCTATTAGCTTTATAAAGGCACTGATACCCAGAGCTGCTTGCATCTGTCCCAGGGAAATGTGTGCCCCTACCACTGTTGGGGTGGAAGAGAAATGTGTTCACAAGGAACACTGCAGAGACTGTGGTGACTGCCTTGTAAAGGGGGACAAAATCTGCTCTTGTGCTAGAGACAGAAGCCGTGGAAGACAGGCCTGAGCAGCACTGGTGCAGCAGCCTGTTAACCTGGTGGAAAAACCACAAAGGTTGTTCAGTGAGTCCTGCCACAGTCTCTCCTGTGAGATTGAATTCAACTTTTCACCCCCCTAGACTGGCTGCATTTTAAATACAGTTAATTAGGCTGTTGTCACTCGTGGGCATAACTGCTAGGTCCAAAGGAACTTTGCCTTTTTCTGTCACTGGAGCTTTCTGTACTAACAGCTCCAGAGAATGTTATGCCACAGAAATGCACATCTTCTCTTCCCTTCACCACCACAACTGTCATCTCTCAGTTCTCCTTGGAGTCAAATCAGAGATTCTTGCTCCTCCGGTAAAATAGCATGACATGTTCCTTTTTAGACTCCTCTCAGCTCAGTGGTAAAGCAGTACAAGTGCTGCTGTGCCCCTGAAGTGCCATTCTGAACGAGTGAGGCAGGAGGAGGAGTTGCTATTTGGTTGTCAGATAGTTTGGTATGAGCGCAGCTCGTTGCCGAGGATGAACCGCTGCAATCCGTGATTTCGATGTGGTGGAGCTAAAGACTGCACTGCTTTGGTAGCCACTTTGTTACAGGATGGTAGGACACATTTCCTTCTGAGATTCCTGATTTTCTGGTGATGCCAGTAACACAACTACTCACTAGGACATTTGCTACATTGGGAAACACAGAGACAAATGTGCTTTGTTCCTCATTCATATCGTGCTATGAAATATAAAGATGAACTTCTCCATCTACTTCAAAGAAAATCATGCTCTCTTGTTGAGGCTCTCTTCTTTTCACACTGTTAAGTTTTACTGTAGCAGTTTCCACACCAGAAACTTAAAGTAAGTTATTAAGCAGTTCTAGTATTCCTTATTTAGGAATAAAAAGTGGCTAATACTTCTCCTGTTACTCACAGTAAGTGAAATGAATGTTAGATGGCAGTATTATGGCTGGGGTGAGGGTCTAGGCTGCTAGGAAGCTATGCTGTTATTTTAACACCTCCTAAAGCTATAGAAACACCTATTAAATCAATAAAATAGAAGTATCAGAACATGAACAGCATGTTTACACCAAGTGTAGCAGTTGTTCTTCATCTGAACCTCTACATTTTCTGCGTTGAAACAGAAATTTGCCAGAAAAACAGCTTTAGGGCCTTGTCTGTGATTCCTGCTCATACCAACCTGCTATAGAGATATTGGCAAACACAACACCATCATCAAACTACACGGATTATATTGGGTAAAGGGACTACTTGGCATTTATTTCTTATCTCTACTTATGATGAGCCTTTCAAACTTTCACCTCAAGATTATGGGAAGAATAGCACCGAAATTATTTTAATTGCTTTCTGAATGAGGAATGGTAAAGGTCTTTCCAAAAGCTTCATTGTTTAAAGCAAATGTTTGAAAGCTCTGTAGGTGAGTGTTACACAAGTTAATATTTTGGGGTGAGTTTGTAAATTAGGGTGGTATCTCAGGTCATTACAGAAGCTTGAAAATCAAGGCAATTTTTTTTTCATGTATTTTGCCCTTTGCCGACCTTTCCTGTCACTATCAAATCAATGACTACAGCAGAAATTCTTTTGACTTGGGTCAAGATCAGCTTCCTGTCTGGGAATGTCAGGCTCCCAAACTTCAGAAAAAAAGCCTTTTATATCAGTTGCTCATTAAAGTTAGAACAAATTTAAAAGAAAAAAAAGTTAGATGCTGGAAATAAAATAGGCTGTTTGTGAGCATTTGTTTCAGATGGCTCTTTGCTCGGGAGAGGCTGCACTAGTGGCCCACTGACAGCAGATGGGGATGCAGTCGGGGGGAGAGGTGATGCCCAGAGTCCCTGTGCTGGCTGCCTGGGTCTGACTCCACGTGCTGAGATTTGCATTATCTGGTTATCGCCGATCGTTACGGAGCGTGACGCTCTGCTTTGCTGCCTGGAATCTCTCTGCAGGCTCACTGGTATTTGTGACTCTTTACAGAATTTTAAACCTGACTTCTCAATGTTATGTTAAATATTAGTTTTGTGATTGGAGGTGCCTTGCTGTCCCTTTGTCCCCAGCAGTAAGATACAATATTGCTTGATGTATTTGTCTCGCTTGTTGCATGTTTATAAGCGGTCTGCACGCCACAGTGAAATCAAAGCTCAGTTTGTTGTATAGTCCATTGCCACAGACTCGAAGCAGCAAGGTCAAGCCTGGGAGAATGCCGTGGCAATCAACATGTTCTTGATCAGACCTGGCAAGCCACCAACACTGCAGTCTTTCATTCTGTTCCCTCCATGGAGGCGGTGGGGGTTGGGGAAGGACCGTGAGGGAAGATGTGGATCGATGATGCTGTTACTGTCCACACTACCAGTGCAGCAGCTGAAGTCAGCTGAGGATCTGATACAGTAAGCTGGTTGTGTGGAAGTGGTGGAAAATACTGCCCATTAGACACTTGTTAGCATAGATCCTTACTACACAAATTCTGAAACTGGAAATCTTATGTTCTTTCTTAAGAGCAACTGATAGGACTTGTTCGTTTCAACTCAAGTTGTTTAAGAGCCACTTGGGGTTTTTTTTTGCATGCAGGATGAGGCTGCACACACAACTGTTTGCTTTATTAGCTAAATTGAAGTCCTGGCTGCAGATTCTACTGCAGGTGCAGTCAGGTAAAGTGTGTTTTCAGCAGTTATTCAGTGTCCAAACAAAATGCTCCCTTTTAGGAAGGAGAAAATTTATTCTTTGGGCTGTTTTAATTCTGATTCAGTTTCTTGGCTAAATTTTGTTTTGGGATCTGCACAAACAAGCTCTTGATGGCAGAGAAGATAAATGGGAGGTAGCTATCCTGATCTAGTCAGCCTTTGGCAATGCCAGGCTTCAGGGTCAGCTGTTGATTGTGTCCAGGGGGCAGATGGGCAGCTCTTGGGACAGGGATGGATAAACTACAATTCTGCAGACAGTGTCAACACCTGCTGTTCTTTCTGCCTGAATGTATTCCTTTTCTCTTCTCAAGTGTGGGCACCTGTAACTACTGATTTTTCCTTGAACTTTACTCCTTTCATTTTTCAGTTGAGAGTTTTCTTCTGTTTGCCTTCTTTTCAAGACCCTATGCTTTCAAAAAGTTTTCCTCGGTGAATGAAATGGTGAGCTGGAGGAATTGTTGACACAGAACTCTACTAATACATGAAGTTTATTGTGATCTCTGATTGTGAACTTTGTCTGAATAGTGCTCATCAGGTGAGACATCACTACGTATATTGAATCTATCTGAAGGAAACAAAGACTCTTAAGGAGAAACCTTTCTTAATAATCAGGAGGTGCAGCGATGGCACACAGCCTTTTTTATTGTGGCCATAAATGTAAACTCAGCTGCTGAAATGAGACCCTTGTTCCCTCGTATTGAAAGCCTGAATCAATTCTATACACTGCTTTTTGCTGCACAAGCCAGCTTTGTAATTTCCTCAGTTACTTATCTCTCTTTCCAGGTGATTCTTTTTTCTTTTTTTTTTCTTATTCCCTTCCTTCTTTTTTTAATTCCCCTCCCCACCATGTCCACAGCTCACACCACCAGAGGTTACAAGCTCAAGGGAGACATTGAGGCAAATACTGATGTGCATCTAAAAGTGCAGGATGCAGTCCTGAAGCTTTTCACCCTCTCCTTGCTTGGATAACTCTTCAATTAATTTTCTGAAGTTATTTAACTGAAGGTGTAGTCCTGAAGCATTACAGCATGAAGTCATTAGTCATGAGCAGAATCCTGACATCCTTCTCTCATGCCGCAGATGATAAAGCTTCTTGCTTAGAGAGCTGGAAGCTGCACTGACACTGTCAAAAACTTACAGGAGTTTGTGCAACAAGAGGCAATATACCATTTTTTATTCCTCACAAGTGCACAAAAAAGCTGGGACGACCCTTCTGTGGTGCTTATCTCTGGTTTCTTAGGAATGAAAAAGGAGAGATTTGGTGGGTTTTGTTGCTCTGGAATTCTGCCAAAGCATAGCTCAGGTGCTCTTCTGAACAAACCATGTATCTGGGTGTCTTAACGCTGCCTCTGACATGAGTGTTGCAGGGGGTCACCTTGGCCGTGCTGCTGTGGTGGTACAGTGTGTCTGTCATAATATCTTCCAGGAACTGTCAGCCCGAGTCATGGAGAGTGCAGCTCAAATGGGTGGAGAGCTCCCATACAGGGACCCGTGCTGTTTATCCCCTGGCCTGTAGCGCACGCGTGGAGTGCAGAGGAGTGCATTCATTGCCTGTCCCATGTCTTGGAGCCTTCCTGGGCCTTCGTGGCCCCAGAACTGCTCTCTTTGCTATTTTTCTATTCATTTTTATCTTCATTCCTTCCCTGTGTGGACCTTGGAAATGCTTCTATCACACAGGTCTATTAACACACTTGTGGTTTCTGAGTGCTTTCAGTCGCTGCCGTGGCCGCGTTCCCAAGGCTGAATTCTGCAGCCACTGGCCACGCTTCATCACAAGACAGGTAGGTGGTTTTTGAGACACTGCAGAACTGAGGCTCCTTTTCCTATATAGATAATTTAGTACATTTCTTTTTTCCTTTTTTTTTAAAATTTTGATTTACAAGTGTATTAACCTGAGGTGTGCTACAGTTAGTACTTCTTTTCCTGCGTGAGTACTGTAATGAAAGCTTGCCTTGTTATCATGCTGATTTTGAGGAACTAGAAAAATGGTAGGTATAAATTAATAATGTCTGGTACTGATTTCTTTTCTCCCCAGAGCCTTTATAATGGCAAGGAGGAACTTTAAAGAGGGCAGAAGCTGCTTGAGGCAGCCAGAGTGGTGTGAAAGAGATGTGAAAAGACTTAAGATTTAGTTTACGTTATGCTTTTCTTACATAATCCCATCTCCACCCCTTTTCCTTACGTCAGTTTGGTCCATATCCAGACAAGTGCAGTGTTTCTAAAGTGCAAGCTTCAGATGCTAAATAAGGTAGGAATAACAGAGATTGGAGGCGTCTGGGCTGAGAGCCAAGTATTGCGTTTATGATGTTGCTAATAAAAAACCTGTGAGAGGGGGACTGAGGGACAGGAGGAGTTTTTGCTGGACTCTGAGTTCTCACCTGAAGCTGATGCTCCCTCAGGCTCAGTTAGGGGCTATAACTTTTTTGTTCAAGGCAGAAGTTGCTAATAATCCAAGAGGGTTTCTGATCTTTATTTTGAAGACAAAATAAGCAGTTAAAACTATAAACTGGTAATCTTCCCTTAAACATTGCTGTATACCTTTCCAGTAGCTGCAAAGAAAATGCTTGGGAAGAAGCATGGGCTGCAAACAGGACCTTTCAGAGTAAGGTGGTTTTTTAAGAGATTTTCAAACACGTTGGCTATAACTCCAGTTTGAACAAAGTTCTGAAAATCCCATTAGCACTTATCCATCCCTTTCACACTCACTACTTAAAACGTGCCTTGTGGGCTGCTTTTTTATACATGGAAATTACCTGACCTTACATCTGCAGGGTTAGCACTGTAGGATGAGAGCAGATGAATAAGGACTACAAATATTAAATAACTTTTAATTACAGGTGACACAGAGATTACCAGAGGCTTTTTGCAATCATGTTCTATTGGAGGGCTTAATTTTTCATTATTTTGTTACTTCATTTGTTAAGAAACTCTGGAAGAAAAATGACTCCTGATGTAAAATTAATTGCTATGTTGCTTCATCTTTTCACCTAATTCTGGAATGTGCCTTTAGAAGCATGAAGGCAAAAACCCTTCAATGGAGCCAGAGTTTAATCCTTGCTACAGGGAGCAACTTTATGATTAAGCCCAGTAAGAATATCCTGGGTAACTAGTGTATGCTGTTGCAGTCTCTGGCATTTATTCATCCAAAACCATCAGAACTCTGATAATAGAAAACTAATTTTCAATTCTGATCCTTTAATTTATGCTGATGCATCATCTTCTGGGAGTGTTTATTGGGAGTCATTTAATCATGATATTTTTTTCACACCTTTGGATTATACAACAGGTAAATGAAAATGGAAGCATTGAGGTGAAGGGGTTTTTAGCTATAATTAACTGAAATGATTGTGTGGTATTTACAGTTACCTCCCTCCTCCCCCCAGTGCTGGTGTTATCTAGAGCTTTGTTTATCAATTTCAGTTCTGTATTATTCATATGCTGAGAGGAATGCATAATTTAAGAATATCTTCTCTCAAACTGTTTTGCAATTTCCTGACTTAATCCTTATGAAACCCTATTAGTTGTTCTCTTAATGAATATTTATCGCACATTCACTTAATTTTGGCCTTTCTTCTAGTGCAAAAGTTTGTGTAGTAGCCTGTGTAAAACCAGGATAAGCCAAATGGGGTGCCATATCTTTCACTTTGATACCTGGAGTTAAAATCTCGACTCCATTGCTGGTGTAGCCAGATGAGATTTACACTCTGGAACAGTGCAGAAGTGTTCCTGGAGTCAAAAGGACTGTCCCTACCTTCAGTCAAGAGTCACAGATACCACTAAATTCATGAAAAGTAAGCCTGGAGTTCATGTTGATCACCAAATCCTGAATTTCACCACTTGTGAAAGTCAAGCCATCTCTTCCTTCTGCTTTCTGTATGTATGGGACCACAGGATTATGGCTTTAAGATGTGAAGAGATACCAAGTCACAGAAGTTGCACTGAGGGAGGTTTACATTGGATATTAGGAAAAATTTCTTCCTGGAAGGGTTGTCAAGCACTGGAACAGGCTGCCCAGGGTAGTGGTGGAGATATCATTCCTGGAAGTGTTTACAAGATGTGTAGGTGTGATGCTTAGGAACCTGGTTCACTGGTGGACTTGGTGGTGTTAGCTTTATGGTCAGACTCAATGACCTCAAGGGGCTCTTGCAACTTAAATGCTTCTATGAAAAGAAGCCTGAAATGATGTCGGTGTTTCTCGGAGGCTCATATTCTACAAGGTCTTTGGCTTTGGTTTCTGCAGTATGCACTCATGGCATCTCTCTAATACTGCTATTGCACAAAGTCATGTTTCAAAATGCTTCAGTGCTCTCTCCAAAGCAGTCATACAAGGAAATCAAGCACAAAGCTGTCATTTTCTGACCGTACAGAGACAAGCTGGGAGCTGTGCACATGCTTCGTGTCTTCTAGAGAAGGATGTGACCAAATAACATTTCCTTTTCAATCTTCCCAGCCCACGGCATAGTCCAGTGGCCATAGTTACAGTGTGTTTTTCTCTTTCTTTCATGGCTGTATCATTTACCTTAGGGCATGGTAATTTGTGCCTGTGTAGGGATTTGGGGATGTTGCAGTTTGTTTTCATTGTTTGATTTTCTGCAGTGCAAAGATGGAAAATATCAATGTACAGATTAATAGTTTGATGAAAACTTGGTCCTGGAACTCCATCCTCTGGTCTCTCTCTGCTCCACCAACATGCACCCCCGGGCCAGAGTGCTACCCCTGCTCATTGGAGAGGAGAGGAGGGAATTGCTGAGCTGAGATCCTGCTTAGAGAAGTTACGCAGTCGGCAGCGTGCAGGTTCACTTTCAGAAGTCCCTCGTGACCGCGGGTTCAACAGGGAGGTGGTACCAACTCAGGGATTAGGCAGTGCTCTTATTTTCCTCAGGCAGGAGCTCTGTGGCCTCTGTCTCTCACACACAACATGGACAAGTATGTTTCTAAACAAGATTCTGGGAGTCCATTGACTTTCACTTGAGAATGAAGGTGATAAATGCTCTCCTTACTTGTTTCAATTTTATAGCACTGAAAAACTTTTTCTGCTTGAGCTTTCTGGCACCGTCTCCTGTGGCTTTTGAGAAAAGGTAATAGCTCATTCTAGAGCTTATTTAATGCTGATGAAACAGCTGGAATTTCAAGAAATTTCCCATTGTCAGGTTGTTCTGTGATTTTCTCCTGCAGCGTTGTGCATTGATCTGAAGGACAGGGGCTGCTCTTGGCTGTAGGTGTTTGAATTAAATCCTGCACTGTCCTGGAGCAGCAGTAAGTGAAAATGTTGATTGTCCATTTCAGAATAATAAGCTCAGATCTTGGATCCCTCGAAGTGAATGTGCAGCTTGTCATTGACTTCACCAGCAACGGGATTTCTTCATTTTACCCGGGGTTATTTGGCACAGTCACACTGTTAAAATGAAAACAAAGTTTGATGTGATTGAAGTAACTTGGAGTGCTGAGATCTGTGGAGACGGTTCCTCCTGTCACGGTGTGATACAAAGTGGATTTCTATTGTTTCAAGTTAAGAAAGTGCCTTTTTGACTGTCCCTAGAAGTACTCATATGGGGCTTGCTTCCAGTTTGCTGTGACTAGTCATTCTCCTCATCTTCACAGCTAACTGGTGTTAGAATTGATAGTACTTCATTGTGCCTATTGGCATCATCTAAAGAAATAGCTGGTGACATTTAATGAAGATATGCATGTTTTCTTCTCTTTAGGAATTATTTAAATTCCTTAATCGAAGCATTGGCTTTTTTTTCTCGAGGCAGGTAGATCAGCTCCTCAGGGAAGAGCAGAGTTGTGCTACAACTTGTGTACCATGCCATCGTTAAAGTGTTCTGCAGCTCTGCCATATAAATTGGGAGGGAAATCTATTCCCTAAAGGAATAAAAAGGGCAAGATTGGTGGCCAAAAAGTCAGGGTAAATTAGTCACCAGAAAACATGTTTTATTCATAGAATTAATATATAAGGGAGAACTGCAAAGGGATGTGCTGCTGGGTTTTGTCAGAAAAATGAAATAAAAGGAATTGCAAAGCTGGATTCCTGACAAAATGTCACTTCCAGTTTAAACAATGCATATTTTAAAATCAAATGCAAAACCTACTAATCAGGTCAGTTCTCTTTTAAGTTTGTGCTTTCTGTGTACACCTGGAGGCTTCCTTTATCAGAATATCCACAGAGAGCTGTGCTCCATGCACAAAGTTTGGGCTACAGAATCCTTTTCTTTCGAAGCCGGTCTTGGGCCACCTTCCCTGGCCTGCTGGAGCAGCCACTGCACCTGTGGGGTCCCAAACAAATATGAATTTGGGTGGGAGGGGTCCTTAGATACTCAGGGAACCCTATTTCTCTGTATCCTTTAATAAATACTACTTGTAGTGATGAAATTTATGCCTTTTGGCTTTAGAAGCTGGACTGTCAGAAAAGAAGTCTGCAGTTTTAAGGAAAGCTCGGCCTTGAATGTGATGGCTTACTTTTTGCTTGTTCATTTTTTTTTTCTTTGCCTAAAAAGCATCTTTCTAGATATTGCACATTTTTAATCTCTGTGGTCTGATCAAGCTTGTCCTGAAAAATAGTTGAAGGGGAAAAGAATACAAAGATCTTTTCTTTCTTCTTGGAAACACACAGAGCAAGCACTCCTTTCTAAAATTTCCTTTCCCTCTTTAACCCCTGTCCCCCCCAGCTCTAACCATTAGATTCAGCAAAGGTTTTGTTGTAAGAGTGGTTTAAAAGCAGTTGACTAAGGTGGGAGACTTCTAGAAGCCTGTGAAGTGTCAGTTTGGGGCTGAGGTACACGGGGGCTCGAGCAGTAAGAATGAATTCTTGTACTCACAGATAGTATGGAAATGGGGACAATTTGTTCCCCTGCCACTTCAGGAGAACTCTTTGAGAGGATCAGAGGATCTGGCAACATTCACTCGAGTGTCCAAACTCTGACTTCCCTTTCATGTGAGACACAAGTACCTCCATTACCTAATTCCTGCCTTGTAAAATAATTTTCAACAAAAGAATCAGACCTCGTGTCTATAAAACATGAAAGATCTCCAGGTTCAAAGACTGGCACTGGAAGAAAGCTCTTTATTTTCCATTATGCCACAGTACACTTCTTGGATTATTTTTTTTCCTAGAATGCATAAAAGTAATTTAGAAATGTCATATGCAGTATGCATAATGATAAATTGAAGTTCATTCTGTGCTTCCAATCTGACTTTAAAGATTTGAAATGAGAAAAATTAAATTTTACAATTACAGTTTTATCCACCTCCTAACTATATTACTCTGAATTGGCTTCAGTTGAATTTAACAATATAATCTCTGCTCTTGTTTTGTAAATACAATAGGCAGTGAATGTGTTCTGGTCTCTGCTTGCTGAGCATCTTCCCAGGCTCCAGCCTGTACTTATAATAGCTTGATTTTTTTTCTTGCATCAGTTTGACCTGATGTAATTACAGTGCCCTCAAAAGACTGTCTCCTCATTTTGCATGACAGGATGTGAATTAGGCCTAAAAATATAATTTAAGGTAGATAGAATCCAAATTCAGCACCACTGTGTGATTAACCTGTCTTTGTATTCCTGCAGGAAGGATTCTGTTCAGAATTAATTTCTATTATGTTCCTGTTATCACAACAGTCAAGGTGAAATGCCACCTGTGCTATCCATTGCAGTCAGGTACCAGGCAAGCTGTATTTTATTGTCAAAACCTGGATTAGTTTTGGTGTCTAAAAAGTTACTGACCTGCTGAAACAAGGTTCTGTCACTGGTATCTTGCTCTGGTAACTACCACTGATCTAGGCAGGGACTGATCATGTGGCCAGTGTCTCCAAGCTCAGCTCCCATATCTGGCTGCCTTTCTGCTGTGAAACCTGGGACTATGGATTCTTTGTCTGTAGGTCCAGCAGCTTAGGTTGATTCACCAGCAGGCTGCAGGAGCTCCAAACAGCATGCAAAGCCAAACTCTGGAATGGGAGCTTAGCAATGATTTTTTCATGGTTTTTTTTTTTTCCCCAATCACTTTTCTCCTCATAGAGTCCAGGAAAGTTTCAGAACTGTGGGAAAGAGCACAGTCCTTCAACTGATCTTCTTTTCTTCTTAGAGCTCTTGTGCAATGGCTTTGAATTCAAGACCTCCCCCACCTCTGCTTCCTTCTGCCAAGTCCTCCCCTTACAAGGATGGAGTGGCTGACTTTGGTTTGGGAAAACACTGCTTGGCTGGACTAGGTCTTGAAGCTCTTCTCCTCAAAGTGACATGATCAGAATAGGCCTATGTAGCCTTATCTTCCTCATGCTCCCTGTGCAAATTTATGTGGAAAAATAGGTCATTCAAAGGCAAGAGAGCTTTCTGGCAGCAGTCTGTTCTGGGTCAGTGACCCACAATTCCTGTCTTCGAACAAGGCACAGCTTTTCCAGCTTTGTAACAGCTCCTGCATGTAATAGGTGATGTAGTCCTTTCAACATAAGTCAGAGTAGATAATTGGATTCTTACTTACCCCTGAACTTCCAGATGTTGCGTGGAATTTGAGACAAAAGGTGGATACACAGATCCTGGCTTTTCTTCCTTTGTCTTGACTTTCCTGGAGGCGGCTCGCTTCCCCTGTTATCAAATTGGTGACCATTTGTGTGTTTCTCATATTATATCTTATGGGACTGTTAAATGGCAAACACCTCCACTGTTTATCCTACCCAGGGGCTACATCCCACATTTGGTCTCTCTCCACAGGAGCTGGAAGACATGGAGAGATGGGCAAGTACACGATGGCTGCAAGTAGTGGCATTGTGACTGTTAGTAAGCAACACTTCTTTCTATTTCCTCTAGCTGCATCAGGTGGCAAGCTAAGAGCATTTGTACAGCACTGGAGCCCTTGGGCCTTCACGTGTGCTATCTTCTGCTCTCCTCCTCCCTCTTTCCCAGAGCAGGTGGTTACAGAGAGAGTCTCTTGGGGATGAGCTCTGAGCTGGAGCAGTTGTTGACCCATTTGCGAGCTTTTCTTCTGCCTTCCCTGGCTTGGTGACAGAAAAGGCTGGGGGATGTGTGTGCATTCAGAAATGAAGGCTTTGTAAGATGCCAGTGAACAGGTGGTAGCGTTGGGCTTTGTTGTGTTCTGAGATTTGGCTTTTGAGCAAAAGGTTAATAACAAAGTGCCTCAAATGTCTTCATTTTTTGGTATTCTCAGGCTTTCATTGCTCCAAAAATGGCCAAAGTATTTTCTTAATCTGTCAAGTGTTTCCCGACTACTAACAAAGCCAGTTTCTTCTTCCAGCTTAAACCCCTGTTTGTGCTGCAGAGATGTGAAATAGATGTGAAACAGAGGTAGAATGTATCTGGCAAGTCTATATACTGTGTCTCAGAGAAAATGTTTGTTTGAATTACATATATTACCCCCCAAAAATAAATAAAAAAATCAGTGCTATGGCTGACCATGAATGCAGAATATCCCTGCTTTTGAAAGTTACCCTTCCAGTCAGCCTACACTGCTATTGGTTTTCTATGGATCTGTGCTTCCAAAGTGGCAAAACAGAGCTCGTGATTCCTGTGCTGTAAATCAACGTATCCATGGATAATCAAGGTGAAAAATCAGTTTAATATGTGAATGTAATGACAGAGTTTCAGCTCTGTGTTAGCTGGGAAAGTTACTGAGATTCTTTTCTCTACGTTTGCATAGAAGACTCAGTGTCTGAAGAACATAGGTCTGTTTTCAGACGTAGAAAGCCAAATTTGATTTAACCAGGTTTCATGCCTTATTTTTCTGATTATTCTTTAATACAGGAGATTGAAGTTGAAAAAATATTCCTCCTGAAAGTTTTACGTTTCTCACTTTAAAGTCTGAAAAGAATACTTCACTGAAAAGAATTTTCCAAAATGTTATTTGTTAATTCAATATGCAGTTGGACTGAGTTAACTTTTCAGCTGGTACATATCCCACTTGGAATGTTTCCTTGAGTGTTTGGCCCACTAATACGGGCTCAGCTGAGTAAAGAATCATCATTTTAATTATTTTCCCTTATCAGTGATTCATTAGTACTATTAAAGATTTGGTGGCAGTAACTGCAAGCAGGGTGCATGGAAGGTGATTGTGCCTGCTCCACCTCTCCAGGATCTGGAGTAAAATAGCTGTTTTTCACAGAAGAGGACAAATAGTATCAGAGAGGTATTGATGAAGAGAAGAAAATTTTCTGCCTATCTACCTCTGCTACTGTGCTTGACCTGCTGGACACAGTCTCTGAATTAATTTGGATGTGTGAGAGATATTAACAGCTGCTTTCCAAAGCTGTTTTCTGTGTGTAAACCAGAATAATAAAAATACAACTCAAACTGTACTTCCACAGAAAAATTCCAATAGGAAAAAAACTGTATTAGAAATACAGTTTTAGAATCTGATTCCTGAAGATTCTTTTTCATAGAATCACAGAATTGTTCTGGCTGGAAGACACCTTCCAGATCATCAAGTCCAACCTTATTCCCAACCCTATCAAAACCACTAACCCATGTCCCTAAGCACAACATCTCCCCGCTCTTCAACACCTCCAGGGATGGTGACTCCACCACCTCCCTGGGCAGGCTGTTCCAGTGCCTGACAACCCTCTCAGTAAAGAAATTCTTCCTCACATTCAGCCTGAACCTCCCCTGGTTCACCTTCAGGCTGTTTCCCCTTGTTCTGTTGCTTGTCAGTGCAGTTTCATCTAGGTCTAGTAATTATTTAACCTTTTAAGTAGCATAATAATAGCATATAAATTGTTCAGAGACTAAAATAGAAGTAAGTGATAGTGCATCTGAAATTATCAAGATCAGGTTTAATCACTCTGCTCTTTTACCAGATCACATTGTGAGCAATTTTGTAAACACCATGGAATTGTCAGTCTGGTGTGGAAATGTTCATGGACATTTAAGTTAAGAAGGCAAACAAATCTCCAAATATCAAGGAGGACTAGGCCTTGCTTAGCACATCAGAGAACCAAACACCCCTTTTCTTTTACAGAACTGCTTTCCTCTGAGATTCATGTCCCATTTTCAAATTTGAGTAGCATGGGAAGTGCAAGGATTAGATAAACACAACATCTCTTTGTTTTCATGTCACAGCATCCTACGGTTCAGATCATCCAAGTCCAGCATCTTTGGTGCTTACAAGGAGGCCTTTTCAGCAGCAAGGGAAACATCATTAAATACCATCAACAAAGCTCGTAGAAGTATGAAAGGATTTTAATGAAGGCAAATACTTTGCATGTGCCACTCCCTTTTTGCCCTAACATAAATTAAGTGTGCATCTCACATCATTATGTCCAAGTGGAAGCTAAATTAGTCCATGACAATGATTCACATTCTGAGGAACGCAAACATTTTCTGATGAGACTGAGGACTGAAGCATTTTAATGCAGCTGAAATTTGCCAGCTCCCAAAATAGACAGAAGAGATTGTTCAAGGAATAAAACCAGAATAGCTGATACTACTGGCTGCACCAGGCCAGGAAAAAGGCAAGTATTCTGCGTGCCTATTGCCCGGCATGGTGTTCTGGCTGATTTTCATCAGCTGAGCTGTGCAAGACACATCAGAGCAGACGTGCTAGCTCTTGGTGGTGTGCTCCTTGGGCCGAGCAGGTCCCTGGTAGCAGGAAGCATGTATTCTGTCAGTCATGCCTCCCACTGAATGCAGAGTACAAGTGAGACTTTTAATTCCGTTGGGTTTTAATTCCTTTCATTGCAGAGGATAAGCAGAAAGTGATGATGACATTTGGGGCAAGCTTCAGGAATATATTCAGCTGATAGAAAGGAGCGGGCAGGGGAAATTGAGCTTTATCTAACAGCTTGTCTGCAGACCTGTGCTTTCCCCATAGCACACTCAGCTGCTGTGGCTGCACAGCCCTCCTCCCAGCGGATCAGGGTTCTGTCCACCCCAAGTGCTTTAATTACATTTCCTCTTTTAATACCAGTAATTAGTTAAGGTTTCCTAGGAGGCTCGGAGAAACACAATCGAGCATTTTTTCTGTGCATTGCTGATTATTTTTCTTGGAGTCTGCTGCACTGTGTAGATGTGCCTAGTGAAAAGGCTCTTACAATGCATCAGGGAGACAGATGTATTTCATTTGTGATTTCAGTGATTTCCATATATGAGAGGATCCTTAGAGATGTCTGTGCATGAAATGAATGCAGCTGCTCAGGTTGTTGCCTAAAAGAACAAGCATACGGAAATTAAATATGGCACTAAGATGCTCTCATTTTCTGCCTGTTCTCACTGATGTAAGCCTCCATCTGTCTGCCCGGCCTTGAACCTTCCCTGTCATTTACCACAAATACCTCTCCTCCACCTTCTGCCAAATGCCTGCTCTTTCCACATTCTGGCACAGCCCTGGAAACTGCAGGCTATCTGTACGGAACCCCCAAACCATTCCTGCCTCCCACCCCAGCCCGTAGCTTAGTTCCCTGCTCTGCTAGACAGCTAGGTGAGGGCGAAGAACTGAATCCAAGCAGAGAAAGGTGAATCATCCTGGGTAACACTCTGGTATCTGCTTCTCCCCACCACGTGGGCTGCCCCAGATCAATGCTGTGTAAAGATACCCCAAGGCTTTTCCGTACCTTTTATGTGGAGTGTTGGAATTCTGAGACTAGCTAGTATGAATCCCTTGAAAAAGAACCTCCTCTTCTTCTGCCATGTTCCTGATGTCTCTTACGGTGCCAGTGCCTGAGCGGTCTAGAAAAGTGGACCAGTGCAGGAGTTGTTAGTATCCGGGTGGCTGAGTATCCATGGATCATGGCCAGGAGGTTTCAGTTGGCAAATTGAATACATTTTTCTGAAATGGCCTGAGAATCTAGCCCATCATTTTTTGTAAAGTACTTTGGGGTTAAAAAGTACTTTTTTGTCAAGTACTCTGCCTTGGATCTTCAAAGGGTGTCTGAGATCACCCCAAAGACAATGACTTGGATCTGTGTGCTCCTCTGATCTGTTCTTGGGCCAGACTGTGCCTTATCCAAGCAGGTACACTGCATCGCTCCGTGTTTGATGAAAGGGTTGAAAGTTTCTCTCTGTGCTGCTGTGCCCCACGTGTTGCTGCTGATGTGGACGTAACTGAAATTGCTCTGCTGACAAAGGAGGGGGTGGTGGTGGATGGAGATGGCATCCTTTGTTCCTCTGCCTGTCCCTCTCGTCTGGCATGCTCTGTCAGATGTGCTTGGCTGCAGGGGACAACCCAAGGTTGCTCTGTCAAAGAGCTGGGCAAATGCTTCTCCAGTGCTGCCAGCAGCTGCGGGTGGGAGCGAGTGCTGCTGTTGCACACAGTGGATGTAATAACCTGAGTCACAGTGCAGGTGCACGTTGCAGTAGGTGCTGTCACCGAGACTGCGTGCCGGCGCTGTTCAGCTGGGAATGCATCAGATTTTTGTATCCGTGGGAATTTTATGCCTCCTTTTCATACATCTGGCTGCTGGAGGGTGGATGGCAGCTCTGTGTGGGCTTTGGTTTGTCTCCGAGAGGCAGTTCCTTTTGTTCAGAGGCAGCTCCAGTAGGTTTTACCCGTGTCCCTTCTCATGCAGCTAGGAATTTGTTATGATTTAACCTTGAACCCGAAAACTTTTTTCTAGCTCAAAGGCTCAAACATTTCTAACTGAAAAAGCTGTCACTTTCAATTCATCTAAGAAAGAACTAAAACAATTCCACAAGTTCCCTTTTCTTTGCTAAATACCAAGTAAAAGTCAGTTAATGCAGACTGGTTTCTCTTTGGGCGAGGGACAGCAATGCTCTAGAGGGCAGGCTTTGCTTGTATTGGAAAGAAACATCTCCAGCTAAAACTTAGATTCAGTCAGCCCAAATAACATTTCAACTGCTTAGCCTTCTTTGTATTCATAAATCAGACAAATCAATAATTGTTTAAAATGTGAAGGCTTTAATTTGCTGGCATTACATGAGAAGTAAAGGCAGCATTAAATTAAAGATGCTCCTGTGATGAGGTCACGATGTCTCTGTGAATATGCAAGTCACTTTTTCATGGCATGGGCTTTTCTTTCCCGTTGGTATTAAGCAGGTTTTGTGTTGAAAATTAGAAGAAGTCAGCATCTAGAAACCCAGTTCTTCTAACTTTTTTTGTTGATCCACTTGCAGTTTCAGAGAATACGATGTTTTAAGAGCACTTGTTGCTTTTTCATTAAAACTAAAATTAAACTTCAATTAAAATAAAATTTTAATTAAAATTAAAAAAGTAAGGAGTCTGCTGGGAGGCCTCTGATGGTCGGTCCCTTTAACAGTGGTTTCTGTTGCCTGATTTTGGTGGTGAAAAATTCAGAGGTGAAATAGGTCTGCAAATGTCTGAGGTCTTCTCCCACAAGGTCTGGGCTAGTGTTGGTATGGCAGTGCACTTACAGGCTGAGGAACGACTGGGAGGATGGAAAAAATCTTTAATTACTGATGTTTGTAATGAAAATATCCATGTGGCCCAAAGTGGTGTAACTATGCTGTGATCAGTGGAGTTGTCCTGCAGATCTGCCATGGGCATAAACCTGGCATCACAGCCTGTGTGTTAGGTGCAGAAGGACTAGCCAGTGACTGGTATGAGCAGCTCTTTGGCACAGAGCAGAAGGACATTTCTCTTCCTGGCTTGTGAAGCTGCTGATCCCCATTTGGTCAGCTCTGTGCTCAGCTGAGATGTACCCACACGCACGCCGTTGCCAGAATCAGTATCTGGAGTGATGGATCTGGAGAAGGGAGTCTGCAAAAAGGCAAAAGGAAGCTGACTTTATTCAGTGTTTTATGGTTCTGTTTAGTTTTATTTCCTTTATATAAAAGCTAAGGAAAAAACCCCAACAACCTAAGATAAAAAGGATAAGGAAGAGTTCTACATTGATGAATAAAAGCCTCTTTTCCTTTTCTTTCCTCCTGGGCAAGTCAGTAAGGGTAGAGAAATAATAATCCTTGTGTGTGGCTGTGTGTTTCAACTGAGTGAGGAGGTTGAGATCTTTAAGAAGAAGGTGAGAGACAGTGTATAATTTAAATATCAGCTTGAAATGCCTGTCTCCTAATTATGGTGTGTTTGTATAGCAATTTTGCTTTTTTCTTTCTCCTTTTTTCTTTTTTGTTCTCAGTCTGTTAGAGCTCACCTAAGACTTTCACGGACTTTGGAAATGGGGTGAAATGATTAATGGCCTGTATTGATTTTTTTTAGAATGAGGAGATACAGTAGCATAAAGCAGGGAAGAGGAGACTTAAATTTTCATTATGTTTTCCCTCTTAGAGGGAGTGCTTGGAAATGACTGTTTTTATTGGAATGTCACTGAATTTCTGAATATTAACAGTCTTGTGTTTCTTTTAAGGCTGATAAATGCTGCCATTTACATTTTTTTCTGCTGCTAAATTCTTGATTCTCTTAGGAAGTGATCATATTAAATGGGACTTTTAAACAAAGTGTCAGAAGAAATAGATTAGTTGTCTGTCTGTCTGTACATGATTACCAAATGATCTGTACATTCAAATGGTGAAGCAATGGGGCATGCAGATAGAAAAGATCATTTTTAAGGGATCTGTGGAATTTAGAAAGCCATTTACTATTCTGCCAATGGAGAATTTTTCACTAAAGTTGTCCAAGTAAAAGTTTAAATGCCTATTAATTAATGTTTAACTGATTCTTAATGGCAGTGAAGTCAAGTGACAGTATGACTTCCACGTGAAAATTAGTCTGACGTTGGCTGTGTGGAATGGGGAGATACATCACTGTTAATATGGTAACCCATTTATTACCCTGGTGTCTTCATTCAGCTGCATTCAAGGGCAGTGAAGTGAGAATATCATAATCAGTTTGGGTAGAATTTAAATTAGAGGCATGTCAAGATGGTGGCTGTGCACCAGTCTGAAGGTCGGGGAGAAGGGCAGGAGGAGCTTCAGGAGGTGGGGCTGGGTGCATCTGCTGACCCCGGCCGCTCTCAGCCGCGAGCCACGGGGAGCACACCCCGACCCGGGCCCGGGGACACACCTCGCACTTCGTCGGGTGCCATTGTTGCCAAGGGCATAGGTGAGGCACCTCAAGACCTTCCTCTGGAATCTCTCCTGTTCTAGATTGTTGTGACCTGACCTGGTTTGGGTGCACCTTTGTTGCTGATGAAGGAGGGCTTTGTTTCAGGGGGGTGTGAGTATCACCAGAAGGAACGGGGGAACAGAGCAGCAATGTTCTCATCTGCCAGCTGGATTTAGCTGACCATCTTGTCATGAGATTGTGGGAGCAAGCATAAACCAGAGCTGACCTCAAGGCCTTTTTAAGGCATGGATGCAAACTGAGTGGGCCAAGCAGCACGCTCAGGTGTATGTGAAGATGCTGTGTCCTGTCAATGTGAACTTGCTGCTTTGGTGCTGCAGTAATTTATAGGACACTTTGTGCCCTCTGGATGATTCAGGAAGAGATTTGGCCAGTAGGGTATTTCAGAAACAGGCAGTGAGATAAACCAGGCTGTTGGGGGGGGGGGCTTCTTTTCTTAGGTACTTTAACTTATTTCAGGGGTACTGATTGCTTGTCATTTTGGCTTAGAATCATTTTCCACTCCTATCTGACATCTGTAATTTCCAGTTATTTTTATTTCTAATCTGCTGAGATAAGAGGATGAGAAAGAAACTCTTCCTCTCCTCAGACCTGTGTGGAGGGAGAGTACTAAAACCTCCAAATAATGCTCTCCTTGCTAAGTCCTATCCTGTTCTGCCTTAGCCTTGAAACTCCTACAAAGCTGAGGATCTTAAAGAGAATTCTGTTTGTAAATAAAACTTTTCCTTTCTGGCCTTCCAACTGGGGCCAGCGCGAAGGCTGATCTTACAGACATTGCCCTGCTCCTTTATCCATGGCCAGTGTGGAGCCAAAGGCTCTGAAACTCTAGAAAAGCTGTGCAGGTTTCCTTCCAGGGGGTCTTAATGCTGTACCTGCACCCCGTGGCTTTATTTGCTGTCGTTGCTTTCTCGGTGACCAGAGTTACTGTTGCTTAATATGATATCAATAACTTGCAGTTTCAGAGGTAAAACCTGGCTTTTCGTGGGACTTTGTCCCTTAGCAGACGTTAGGACCTTGTATATTTCATGTTTCTAGTCTTGGTTTTGGTCTCTTCTCTCCTCCAGTGTCATCTTGCTGCAATTTCCCTCCGTGTAGAAATGTGCATGGTAACTGCATCTGTAGATCAGCTGTCAAAAGGAGTCAACAGTGAGACTCGTGTCAGGTTTCCTCTACTTTTTTTTTATATATGGGCTCTGATTGTTAAGTAACAGTGTAAGAATAACTACCTCTGTATAAAATTGAATTTGACTACAAAAGATGAATTGTTCATGATTGTGGAACTTTACTGAGCACCTTTGATTCAAAGTCCTATGCATGGATGCTTGAAATATGGCCAGTAATAAATGCAGGGAAAGAGAAGGTTGAGGATTCCGGAATTATCAGGGTAGTGTTCTGGAAAAGATGTTCAGAAGATGAAGCTTTACAGTCTGTGAAATCTTTTAACTTCTAGAAAGGTTGCCCTTAAACCTTTACTTATGAGATAGTCAAAACAGCTTCGACTGAGTTAAAATGGACCTGTTTTTTCCCCCCAGACATGAAATAAACACAATCTGGCTTTTTCCTTGCTGTTATGCTTTTTCCCTCTTAATTCTGCTATGAGTGTTAGTCTTGGCCTTATATTGAGGTATTTCTCAGTTTGCTTAATTTATTCAGTATTGCCAAAAAGAAGATGTTCAGAATTGAGAAGCCAGTCCTGAGTAACAGTAACAGGCCCTACAAAGTGGAATTTTAAGTACAAGGAATAGTAATTTTGTTTTCCTTGCCATTTTACTTTGTGAGGATGTAGACCATGTTTCTTCTGGCAGGTGAAGATTCTATGCATGTGGGGTTTAGTAAAAGCTGAAGTCCTCACGCACTCTCTTAACTCTAGTCTTGAGGCTTTACTGTGGACTTCATTATTACTTAATATTCTTTTGAAGCAACAAAAATGTACTGTGCTGTCAATAGTCCACAGAAACACCTGGCTGTCCAGGTCTACATCGATGTGAGAAGCGTGGTTTCATTAGAGAGCTGCTGTTTGTCTCGTGCTGGAAAATGAGAAGAAGAAATTACAGGAAGGAACAGAGAAAAGTATTCAGCTTCTGGATGAAGGAAATGGAGAGACACAATGACAAGCATTGGGGAAGAAACTTTAAATGTTTCTTGGCACTGATCTCCTGTACCTCAGTCGTTAGGAAAGAGAAGTAACAAGCAGATTCAGATCCAGATGCTTTGGGCTTTTTTGTGAGGCAAAATAATGAGCATAGTCCTGTAACTGATTTGCTAAAATGATGTGGTGCTGCTTTTGCTCTGCTTGAATGGTCCTGTGCGTTGATGTCTTCAGAGAAGGAAATAGCAAACATGGAAGAGTGGTTCAATCTTCTGAGGAAAGTGCAATAAGGATCGGTGGCTGGATGCTGAAGTCAACTCCAGAGAAGAAGTGTTACAATATTGTATTATATCTCTCCATTTAAGAGGCTAAGAAATATTAAAATTAATCTAAAATTAAGCTCATTTTTAGTCCTGTCATCACCTGCATTAATGTCATATCCCAAGTAGGCTGGAGCTGAGCATTAGGGTGTTCAGTCTGGCTGCAGTCCCTGCAGTCCTTCTACAAATGGTGAGTCTCTGCTATTTTGTCTGTTGTTGTTAACAGATACCAAAATGGAAATTGATGATCAGGCTTAATAAAGGAACTGATTGTGCAGTTTACATCGAGGCGGCTTTAATAAGATCTCTAATCCATAAATGTGCATAATTAGATTTACATATTCACATCACTGCAATTAGAAGTTGGTATTAAAGGGCACGCTTCCTGTTTAATCACTCTTCTCAAATTTGCTTTTTCAAATTGCAGTGTTAAGATAAACGCGCTTGGGGTTTTTTCCCCAGGCATATAACATTTTTTCCTCTGGAATGAAATGTATATATTTAGTTTGGCTTGTGCTAATATGTAAAATAGATCAAGAAAGAAAGGGGTAATCCCTTTCAGCACCGAAGACTTGCAAATCTTTAAAAGTGCATGGGTAAATAATTTATTTTCTTTCAAGTGCTGAAACGTTTTAACAACAGCAGGGCTCCGATACAGCTTAAGCTTCCTCTCTTCCCAGCCATGTGATTTGCTCCTTAAAGCAAAGCCATTATATTATCCAACAGCTGAAAGTGGGGTCACTGCCAGACTCAGAGAAGCACACCTGTGGTTTGTATAAAACTGAAGTCGTGCAGTGGAAGGTGCAGTTGTGCTGCATGTGCGGTGGTGTTGCGTGTCACCAGGTGGGCTGGCTGTCACAGCAGCCTTGGCCTGGCTTTGGTGCACAGACAGGGAGATTTGAAGGAAGACTCCTCTGAGCAGGCAGCTGCCTCCATCTGCTTCTCAGCCTTCTGCGAGGAGTCTGAATCCACCCGCTGCCCTTTGTGTGTTCTACTTCCCTCTGCCTCCTCAGAACAGCTTTTTTCCTGCAGGCACCGTAGCGCTGACAGCACGTGTCTTCCTACAGGAATATGTCTGCAGTTCTACCAGTGCTGAGCAGTTAAAGTTGATTTTACACTTCAAGTAGCCTACACTCATAGATACACTTAGGAGGGTTGCTGCTTCAGAGCCCTGAGCTTTTTTAGACGATGTAAAAATGTTATATAAAGACTTAAAAAACAATCAAGTTAAGCTGGTGAGTAGGATGAGGTTCCTAATTCCCAACATTGCAAGGAGAGATGAAAATCAGACAGTCAGTAGGTTAATGCATACGTTCTGCTGCCCATACATGTTTTGTTATGAAACACTTTCTCAGTGGGCAAAAGAGCTAACGGCTGTAACACGCCTGTGGCACAGCTGCCCTTCTTTCACTCGGGCAGCCACTGAGGGCAGGTTCATCTGTCTGTCTTTACAGGAACATACAGAAGATATTGTTTGGTTTGTACATGCCCATAGCAATAAACTGCTTTGTGATTTTTGTTGTTGTTTTCACTCTGATCCTCCCTTGTGATTTCCTGAGTTAACCTCTGGTTGCCTGTATTTAGAAGGATGCTGGCCTTTCTCCGTCGCTATTTCCCACTTTTCCTTTTTCCCTAATTTTTTTTTTCCTTAACCATTTATCCTTTTTGCTATTTTTCCTTCATTTGTTTTGCCCTTTTTTGAGAAGCAGCATGTCCAGGAGGTTGAGGGGAGGTTATTCTGCCACTCCGTTCCATCTAATGAGACTGCACCCGGCTCTGGAGCCCTCAGGTGTTGAGGCAGGTCCAGAGGAAGGCCACAAAAATGACCAGGGCCCTGGAGCATCTCCCCAGTGAAGAAAGGCTGAGATGTTTGGGTTGTTCAGCCTGGAGAAGGCTCCAGGGAGACCTTACTGGGGCCTTTCAGTACTTAAAGGTGGCCCATAAGAAAAACGGGGACAGTCCTTTTAGCAGAGACTGTTGCAACAAGATNCCTTTTTGCTATTTTTCCTTCATTTGTTTTGCCCTTTTTTGAGAAGCAGCATGTCCAGGAGGTTGAGGGGAGGTTATTCTGCCACTCCGTTCCATCTAATGAGACTGCACCCGGCTCTGGAGCCCTCAGGTGTTGAGGCAGGTCCAGAGGAAGGCCACAAAAATGACCAGGGCCCTGGAGCATCTCCCCAGTGAAGAAAGGCTGAGATGTTTGGGTTGTTCAGCCTGGAGAAGGCTCCAGGGAGACCTTACTGGGGCCTTTCAGTACTTAAAGGTGGCCCATAAGAAAAACGGGGACAGTCCTTTTAGCAGAGACTGTTGCAACAGGATAAGGGGTAATGGTTTTAAGCTAAAAGAGGGGAGATTTTGACTAGATATATAGAGGAATTCTTTTTACAATGAGGATGTTGAAACCCTGGCCCAGGTTGCCCCATCCCTGGAGACATGCAGGGTCAGGTTGGACGAGGTTATAAGCTAGCTGATCTAGTTGAAGATCCCCCAGCTCCGTGCCGGGATGTTGGACTAGATGACCTTTAAAAGTGTTTTTACTCAGTATCACATTTCATAAATTGCTGTTCTTGACCTGGGCAGAACTATGAGTCTCATTAGATTAAGCGTAATGAATTTCATGCATCTAATTCAAATCATAATGAACTTCATTGTACATTACAGTGATATGAAAAATTTGATGTATTTGGCAGCCTTCTGTTTACAAAAGCTTTCCACAGTGGAACAAGCAGAGCACAGCATCAGAAACATTAACCCCCTAACTAGCAGGTGTCTCTTCCACTAATAAAGAATAAATAACGGCACACTTTTGGACCAGTAAACTTAGAATGAGTTAACACTGGTGCCTTCTCTTACCTGTAACTGCTGACAATAGGGCTAGCTAATTTATTCTACTCTTTTATGTTACTGCAAAGCATCTTTCCCATGTAGCTTTTCCTTACTGCTTTTGCTGCTGGTGGGTGTTCCTTGTTTCTCACCACTGGCTTGGTGTCAGACTGATCAGGACCTTTTAAGTGGTTATCAACACTTTAGAGGAATGCCAGAATACAAGAACGGGGAGGTGTCAGTCATTATCACAAATCAAATTCATTAAAAAGGACAAACTGTTCTAAGTAAAGACTACCATGCCAAAAGGGCAATAACAGGTAAATTGTTCATGTAATTTATTCAAAGAATTTTGTGATAACTGTGAAGTAATTCAACAGTTTTCTCTCATTATCATTTACTTCATGCACCTTGACTTGGCAAGGCCTTTAGGAAGACATTTAGTTGGAACTATGCAAATGGTCCTGCTAGCTTCAATGGGAATTCAGCACGTAGGGATAGCACATCTGAACTATTTCCTGAAATGCTGAGACACACTGATACTAGTTACCAGTGATGACTTAGTCAGTCTTCATTTTAATTTTTTTTCTGAAGTGCAGTTGTTGAAATTTCCTCCAAGTTTTCAAATACTCCCCAAGCAGAGCTGTGCAAATCATTGTAGAGAAGCTGCTATTGGGTGACCTGAACCAAAAATCTTTCTGGTACCTTGCCAAAACATAATACCTAGGGAATGAGGAAAGAAAGAAAGACTTTTTATTTCTTTTTTTCTTATAAACTGAACAAAAACTTCTATTAATCACTAAGTATTAAAAAAAAAAAAAAAAAAAAAAACAAAAAAAAACCCAAACAAAAGAATATGTTAAACCTGGTCCCAAAATAACAAAATCAAAATACTTCACTTAAAGAATGTCACGATATGTACTTTGTTCTGACATACCTATTACACCAGGCAGGTTTGCAAAGCTTTTAGTTCCTCCAAACTGCCTTCCATGGAGAATGAACTACTGATAAGAAAAAAAAGAATGTGGCTTTCCTTCTGTCACATTTTCTTCAACAGAGTTGGTCTAATGTTGAAAATACTTAGCAAGTGCTGCACACAATCTTTGTTTCCTATCCATGATGATGGACACAAGGCTCTTGTGTAAGTAGGGCATACAATGCTGGTCCTGTGTACTTACAGTAATACGCTGCTCATACTCTGTCTTCCCTTTCTGTAATTTGAAGGCTTTGCAAAAGAGGCTAAAGGCTGCAATTCAAACAGCCTAATTTCTACCTCGGTTTTTAGACGTCTTATTTTCTACTGGCTGGCTGTAGATCTTCAGAAATGTTTACCAGGACAAATAATTTACAGAGGAATTTAGGGGAAAAATAGACAATCTGCATCTGGGCATAGAGTGCCTTTATCTCGGTGTTATAAACAAGTTAGCTAAGACATGATGCAGGTGCTGGTTGTCCTGTTTGGCCCGTGCAGGGTTATACCTTAAGTGATGCAGCATGCTGGTGACATATGATGAGTTCTCTATGCTTGCTTGTGCCTATTTCTTTATCCTTACCAGAGGGCAGCATCTGGGCCTGCAGAGCTGCAAATGCCTCAGTCTGTTCCATTTTGGATATTACAGTGATCATCTTTTTGATTGTGGATCCATGACAGTAGTTTGAAATCACGTGTGCCTTGTCTCTCTTTATAACCATGCAGGTTTGGGATGCCTAGAGACAAATGCTATAGAAAAAGGCCTCCGTGACATCAGTCCCTACTGACACTGACTCTATAAGTAGAAAGACACCTAGACAGAAGGTAGGAAAAGCCTCTTAATATTTTAACTTCACTGATGTAAAGCCTAATGAGGTGATTTTAATTTATTTGGCTGCTGGCAACGGTATTTAAATGAAGCACGTAATTCGTTAAATACTAACAAATATGCTTCAGGCTGTAAAGCTAATGTAATTTTTTGCTTCATTGATAGCCTTGGAGGCATTTGATATCCTCTTGCCCGAACTTCAACTTCATCTGTATGCAGACCACACCAGCAGATTTGATCCAGCTTTTTTGTTTGCCACATTTTGAAAGATGGTGTTTGAATTTCTTCTTTAGCTCGTTGGACCCTTCCAAAGTCCTTGCTGCCTGTCCATCTGCCATTCCAAACTTGTAGCTGTGCAGGAACGCTGCGTGAGCTGTGCTGTCTGCTCAGCTCTTGTTCCACTGGACGTGGTGTCACTCACCTATAGTTCTCCTGCTTGTTTTTTTCTCCCATTGCTTAGGCAGGGGAGGAGTTTTGGATAACTGGACACGGAAACCTCCTCTATCCATTCTGTCAAACAGAGGGCTGTAGCCTAGGACCTTATCCCGACTTTCCCTATGAGTATTTATATGTGTCCTGAATCGAAATTTTCCTCAGCTTCTCTCTGTAATTTGTTTGAGTGGGCAGCACAGAGTGTTCTGGAAGCATCACGAAGCTAAATGCTCAGGCTTTGTCACGCTCAGTGCTGTGCTGATGGAAGAACAGGGGGCATTTGAGTCTTTGGGTTCTGTGTACAATTTATAGCTTCAGAGTATTTTATGAAGGTTGTGTGGTTATTTTGGAGGAAGGAGGAAAGTATCGTTGGTTGTTTTCCAGACAGAATGATGTGTGAAGCTCCAGAGAGCTATTTTAACCATCTGATACACATAAAACTGGACTAAGAGGCAGGTGGAATGATAGATTTTTATTTTTTTTTCTGAGAATTCATTCAGTACAAAGCCACATAAATATTGGGGTCTTTTATAATGACTGTAGTTGCAGAGATTTTGATGGACACTTTTAATATATGAAAGTGGATTGCTATCAGAGGGAAAAATTAAATGGTTTCCAGCTAGGGAACACTGAAATGAATGTGCATCTGTGGAGGTTTTGGACATAGTTGTTGGGGCGCAAGTCCAGTCTTAAAAGACTTAACTCTTAAACTGAAATGTTGATTGTAATAATGGTGTTCAGTAAAAAGTAAAAAGGCAACACTACAAATTTTCAAGTAATACAGTGAGTTAATACAATGTTCTTGTGGGAGAATTTTGCCAGGAAAAAGGGGAAATATTCTTTTGTTCCAGATAGGGGGAAGAAAAGTATTATTTGACTCACAAATCTTCTGGAAGAACACTTATGTTCTCTGTCAAATATATGCAAATTAAACCATATTTTAAACCTTTTCACTGACTTCTGCTGGCTGGAACATGTCTCAAGGGCAATCCAAGGAAGGGGAATGTTTGATAAACTCGCATGGCTCCGGGCAAAGTTCTGTGCATCCCCACAGAGCTGTGATGCCGGTGAGCTTTCTGTCATGCCACAAGTCTTCTCCTCCTCCTTCGGGCTCTGCATCAAATCCATTTGAAATCAGTGAGGATCTGTCTGTAGACTTCAAAAAGCTATGGATCAAGCACTGTGAAGGAAGTGCAGGTCAGGAAGCACTGATCTAAGCTTCATTTCCTTCTGCTTTCATTTTCTCTTCCTTGCCTTAATTTCAGAAAGGAACATGCTATATTCCATCTGTTCTCAAACAGTCTTGGGCCGTGAGCCACCAGAGCCTGGCGCTGTATCATTGGGCTGTCAGTAAGGGAAGGAGCACAGTTGTTCTTCTGTTCTCCTGGCTCCTTTAGTGTCTGTCTCCTTCCACCAGGCTCCTTCCTTCCTTTCTCATTATACGCTGCAGTGGAAGAAAGTATCTGGCATCTTAATAATATTAGTTCTATGGTAATCTGGTTTTCATCTCTGAGATCAACATCAGATGCTTCTATGGTCTTTCTACCCCCATACATGTGTTTGTGCGTGCATCTGAATTTGTAGTGCTGCTGTTAGCATTTTTTTCAGAATGTAAGAATGACTGGGAGTGCCTATTTATGTGAGAGAGGCAGAAACACCATGCCCCAGCCTGCTACAGGGATAACTGCAACTGCTTAGCCCTTTTTGCATCTAATGGAAGGACGAAAGACTGTCTGGAAGCACATTGTTCCTCTCTTCTACCTTGCTGTGGCACAGAAATTCTGCTTCAGGAAGGTTTTTGAAGAAGAAAAGTTCTTGTAATACTCTGGCAGAGGAAAATTCCATTTTGTAGTAAATCGTGTTCTGGAGATGGAGTCTCAGACACTCCTGCCACCTCTTTTCCTTTCACACCAAAAGGATGATTCCGACGTGACACAAGAAGGTGCATTTTGCAAAGCAAGTTTACAGCTAGCAATTACATGTATTTATGAGATAAGCCATATCACTGATAAGTCTCCCATTCCTCACCCCAAATTAAAAGGAACTAAAGCCCACCTTATACTTAAAGCCTCTAATACAGCATACGGCAGACGTAGTCTGAAGTTTGAAAGAAGTTAAGCCAGGGAAATTTCATGTTAATCATGTAAAATAACTTGTTTCTGGATAATCTCCCCTGCTTACTGCTACTCTTTGTGCTTTTTCCTAATATCTGAGCCATTGCTGGTGGGTTCCTGTGGAGACCAGCCCTGACACTGACAGCCCATCAGGCTGCCCAGGCAGACACTGTGTCTTGTGGCAGAGAGCTGCTCAGGTACTTGGTGACAGCTGGATAAACCTGAAATTGATACTGAAATTAGGTGTGCAGGATGACCAGGAGATGCACTTACGGCTGGTATGTTACCACTGATGGTTTTTATTAACTGTGAACTCTCTAAGAGGTTTCATACATTTTCCCAAAGAGAAAAAGCATGAGTCTCATGTTTAGCTCAACAGTGAAAGAAGCTCAACTGGAAAAAACTCAGCTACCTTTTTTTACTATTATGTACATGCCAGAAGTTTACCTGACAGGTAGCTGATCTCTTACCTGGTAACTCGAGGATGTTACAGGTTTCCATGGTGTCAGACTGTCAAGAAAAAAAGGCATCAGGCATTCTCCACCCCTGCAGTTCTACAGCTCCTTGAAATAGAGGACTTTGCTCATGAGTTCCTTCTTAAGCTAGGGGCTGTGAAAGTTGGAAAATACTCTGTCCACTCAAGGAATGTACCATCCCTGCCCAGAGATTTCAGGGGGCAGAGGATAAAGCAGGATGGCTGTACTGGCTTAGTGTGAAAGGAGTTTTACTGTGAGGGCAGATCTACCAGGAACATAGCTTTTTTGTGCACCAGGTTCTTGGCACTTTACCTATACTCATTGTGGTTCCTTCCTTACGTCTCTGGAGAGTGAGACTCTGGGAACAGTGGCAAAAACATTATTTTTACAATGGAGCCATCTTAACATGAAAACTGCTCATTAGGAATGAGGCTACTGGACAAAAATCATAGAGACAGAGGCCTGGAGTACTAATGTCATTGGTAAGATGAAGGAAGGAAGGAAGGATGATGAGTGTCCTCAAGTGTGTCTTCAGTGCCAGTAGAGCCTTGCAGTTTATATCACACAGTTTAAGTATTATTTCATTAGTAGTATTGTTATTACTGTTGTTTATTCTCTCTTTGTGTTGTTCTATTAAACTGTCCCTATCTCAACCCACGGGCTTCCACCTTTTTTTTCCTGGCAATTCTTCCCATTCCACGGGAGGGGGCCGGGTGGGGAGGAAGCAGTGGGCGAGCAGCTGCATGGTGTTTCATTGCCAACAGAGGTTAAACCACAACAGTGCAAATAGGTAATTTAGGACACAGATATAATAAAAATCAAAGAAAAGTGTAGCATGCTGAATTTAAATAGAAATTTCAGCATAAAAATCTAGGCATTCCTTAAGGAATTGCGTGTCTCTAGTGAATAAAATGGTGTATTTTTCATGCAAATTTTCCCAGTTGGTCTGTTAACAACAAGAGGAACACCAGTGTAAGAGACTTTAATACCAATAAGGGTTTCCTTTTTCCCCTGGCCAATGGAGTCCCTCATCCTCCAAGTGCATTCCCTCATTCTGGCCTTCCCTGTTCCGCCTTCCACTTACATCACAGCTGGAACAAGACCCAAAATGCCATGGAGATTAATCAACCAAACCTTTTTCTAATCTATTTTTTTTAAAGAACCATCATGTAAAAATGTTTTTACCTCTGTCAGCTGTGTTCACAAACAATATAATGCCATTTATTTTCATTCTCTTATCTGCTTTGGGGGTCATATATCTTAAGCCTTTCAGTAAATCAACTTTAATATTTAGTACTTTACCTTATTATCTGATTTTATTTTAATGTCAATATATCTGGCTTATGCAGGCCTCTTAAATAATTTACAGCATATATTAACAAGCCTGTTGAACAGAAAATAATAATGATAATTAAAAATCCACCCAGTTTTCATTGATGGGCATTACCAGCTGTTTTCAGTGAAAATTATGAACCAGTGAAGGGCTATGAAAGATTTAACACAGAAGGATTACCTAATTATCTGTATACATATGAAATTGTACCATCAGGCTTGCAGATGAAGCAAACAAAACTGCCATTTCTGCTCATGTGGAGTTATGTGAGTATTGCAGTTCACCTTCTATGATTTCAGCAGGGGCTAATCTGCCATTCTGTATGTAAGCACGAGAGACATTGCAAGAGTTCTACTTTCACAACCCTTTGATACAAGAATGGTATTCTGTGACAGAAAAAAAATAAATGATTCTGAGAGAAAAGAGAAGTTTGGGGAATGTGGGTAACACTTAGATTTTGAATTCTGGATTTTTAGTAAGAGGTAGAACTGCTCAGAACTTGAGAAAACCCAGCTGAGCTGAGCCTTTTGCTCGAAAGGTTTGAGGGGAAAAAGGATAAATACAAAACAGACTATGAGTAGGTATCTGCAATAAAAGGAAAAGGAATAGAAGGGCCAGTTCTCCCAACTGAAAAAAAGATTATGCATCAGCATTGATTAGTTCTCTGAAGAAGCCCTGCCATTTTTTAACTTGCACTGTGCATTTAAATGGATGAGGAAGCATGAATCAAGTCAGGTTTTAAACCTCTCTCCGCGTGCACTTTCAATGCAGTTGTAACATTCATTTAAGCCTGATGATTTGATTTTAATTCCCAGGTTGTGGCATTTTGCATTAGGGTAAACCAGTACAATTCTGAGCATGTGAATGAGATGACCATGGTGCAAATAGCTTCTGGAAACAGTTTTCTTTGTTTTTAAAGATAAAAATGAGGAATGCTCAGTACTTGTAAGACATATGGAGGAAAGCCCCCATAGCAGAGGTATTAGCCAGTACAAAGCATCCATGTCACAGAGCCCAGAACTCAGTGTTCAGCCACTCTCTTTTTCCTCCCCCAGAGACAGAGTGAAGATAGGATCCTGCACACAGGTCTTGCTTCGAGAGAGAGCGTATCCAGTCCTATATCTCCCTAGCCATCTATGTTTATAGATGGGTGTAAAACTCCATATTCCTTGGGGCTAGGGAAGGGATGCATTATACCCATTTAAATCTAACATCATTTTATTTTTGAATCTAAAGCCTAAAAATTACTTGGTGTGCATGAAAGAGCCCCAGGCTCATAGCCTGATCTTTACATAGATGCCTTGCTCCACCTGCCTAGAATAAATGACAGGCAGAAGGGATTAACATCCTATTTAACATAACTGGTTCCCACAGCAACAGGCAGCACGGTGACAGCATTTCTCAAGACCAGGCTGAGGGATAGAATGAAAGGCAAAATAAGAAACCAGCATAATCAGAGGTATTGATAGAAGCTAGCCTATTCACTGCTAGGCTTCCTTCTCTGTAGGATGTGTTAAAACTGTACTTTCTGATCAGCAAGATAGGTAATAAATATCCATATTTTTTCTTCTCCTGTAGTTTAGCTCTGTTAAAATTCAGTCTAGAATATAGAGGGTTGCTGTGACATACGCCTAGTTTAACTGGGAATAATTCAGAGGAGAAGATGTCCCAGCACATTGTTGTGTTTTGAGCTGGTTGTCGTTGTCCGTTTTAATGCAGCTGCTGGCAGAGTACAGACCTGGAGATAGGTGTTTTATTTAGGGCATCCAAGAGGTCTGAACCAAAGGTTTTATAAATATTCCAGCAAGTGCTGCTTCCTATGAAGCCTGAAGTTAAATCTGCCAAACCCTGTAGCTTCAACAAAACTGTACAGTTAGGCTCGGTACAAACCTTGTGATTTTAAGTCTTTAGATCATATATTGCCCTTGTTTTGAATCTGTAAATTATTTTAAGGACTACTTTAATAAAAAGCTGTAATAAGCTGTGAAGAAACTGTGACTGAATTGGTCATATTTAGTTAGGCCAAGGAAATAAAAGAAAAGGTTTAAGAGAGAAAGAGAAGGAAGCATAAAGAAGGAAGGAACAAGCAAATATTTAAATGGCTGTAGAAAAATGAAAAGGAGTTACTTGTTGTCAATTTCTGAGGTGAATATAGGAAGAAATTATATCCTTACATAAAACGCTCAAACCTTAGCTGGTAGGAAGCATTTTTTAACTGCAAATGTTTAAAGCATCTAAAATCCACAACTGTTTTATTCCCATGCCAGAGAGAGGAGAACTGTCTGCCAAGAACCATCTCTGTGTTTGCACCATTTCCTTGTCCAGTGTTCTCTTGCTGTGGGATTTTCCTCGGAAGGAGAGATGTGACTCATCAAGTGAATTTTCAGTTAGAACAAAGGGGTTCACCTAGTCTCTAATTAAGCTTTGATCTATATTTATATCCTTGCCATTATTGAGTTTGCTCATTGGCAGAGCTACACCATTATTTGCTGTTGCACTATAAATACAGATGAGAAATAGTTTTGTTGATATATTGAAATCAGAAGCAGTTCAACTCGGAGCACACTGCCACATGGAACAGCTAAATCAGACTTCTCTAAGGAAACATGACTGATGAGGCTTCTTGCTGTTTCTCTGGAAATGTGAAAAATAGAAGTGGGGGAGAAGAGGCACAAAACAGATGGAGTGTTCAGACTGGAGAACTGTTTCCAGAATTTGGTCTCCAATTCTCTTGAAGTACAGAGTGTTGAGCCTATGGCTGTGGATTTTGAAACTTCAGTAATAAATTATCTCCGGATGTGCCAGTCAAGACAAGGACTTGTAGGAGTTGTAACGTTAACGTAAGCTCTCATCTTGCAAAGAACTGCGTGTGCTGAACTTCACTTGTGTGTAAACATCACCTGGGGATTTGCAGATGGTGGATCTCAGGCCAGATCTGAACAGCATTTTTTTACAGAGCACAGTATTTATTGCTAGAGACAGGCAAGTGGGGAGATGATATTCAGTCTCAATTCACAGATGTCTTAAGACTCTCCTGTGTGGAAGTTTTCACAAAGCCAAGTAGAAACTTGACTCTAATCTCAATTCCAGAAAGCCTAGCAAATCAGCAAGACTAACAGTTTCTACCCTGAGCATTTTATTCTTAGCATACCGATGTATCTATGACTGGCTACATTCATTAGACCTCATTTCAAAAAGAAACTTCCTTTTTCTTTTTGACAGTGAAAATGTGAGAGCAATTCTATATACTGAGAATGCGTAAGAGTTAGTGGAAAGGAGATGTGATACAGATGCTTCTCTGAATATCAGCATGTTCCCTTTTCAGGAAGGGGAGCTCTCTCCTGGCTTGGTCTGTTAGCGGCATCTCGGTCCTTCCTGGCGACGTACCCATCAACAGGGGCTCCAAAGGAGACCTGGACTGCTGCTGACAGTGCAGAGCATTCTCTGCTCTTAAACATTTAGTGCTGACAGATCTAGCAAACGGTGACAATGTGTAGTTACAGCATCTAGCTGTGTTGGAATTGCTTTTCTATACTTTACTGTAAACTGAAACCCTTGGAAGTTTAGGGCTTGTTCTAGCAGCAAGAGGGCAAGAAAGTGGAAGTGTTCACATCTATGGTAACAGATTGACTAGAGTAAATACATTTTGAAAACAGACTCTAAAGTAACTCATGAAAAATAACAGCTAGGAAAAATCCAATCTGGTAAAATAACCCCTTCCAGCAGTCGTAGCACAAGTGTTGCTTTTTATGTCCTTCTGTAGTATTAATATTGTGCCATTTACAGTGCTCATTGCTCTCACCCCTTTGGAGGCTGGAAGACTAATTATGAAGACTAATTCAATTCAAACAGAAACAAATGCAACAAGAAATAAGCACAAGGCACCACAAAATACCCTCCATTTGTTTTTTACTGCAGTGATGTGGCTAAAATGATTGCTGATGATACAATACCACCATTGTCCATAAGGTACACTAACAGCCAATTCCAGTCCTTTCTTAGGCTCTGAACTCCAGAGCCTCAAGCTCTTCCTTATTCTAAGACAATATTTTCTCCCACAGATGCTTGACTTTTGGAGCTCAGGGTGAATAAGGGCTTGGTTTAGGTGGTTCTGTAGATAGCTTTATATACTAGGACATGGAAGGGACTGTGCTTTTATGCAAAATCAGATCCTCCCCTTGGTGATGAGCAACACTGAAACCCGATGGAAGGAAATTAGGATAATTAACAAAAACAGTACAAGCTGAAGAGTATCTCTTCACCCTACAGCTCATCCCACCTTTGTGTTGTGGCAGCACAGCTCTGCCAGCCTCCACCTGGCTCCCAGCTCACCTCTCCCGAAGCACCAGCAGCTCCAGTTGGCCCCATGCAGCTCCCCATTACACCCTGTGGTCTCCCAGCAGATGGATTTTGCTCAGCTGCTCAGGTCAGTCAGCACTGGGCTTCATCTCCCAGCAGTGGTGGGACAAAGTGGGTGACTGGCAAATTCCTGCCTCTCCAGTGGCTGGAACGATGCTTCAGCAGGACCACTTAATCCCTTGGGTTAAGCAGGCACCACCTATGGGGCTAAACTAAGGTTTTCCTGTGGCAATTCTCTCTTGCTTCGGAGGCAAAAAAAAGTATTTTTGCAGCCAGATAATAATTTATATGTGGACGTGTCCAAAGAAGGGCAACAAAGCTGGGGGAACTGCAGTTGCTTAGCTTGGAGAAAAGGAGACTCAGGGGAGACCTTACTGCTCTCTATAACTACCTAAAAGGAGGTTGTAGAGAGGTGGGGGGCGGTCTGTTCTCCCGGGTAACAAGCGATAGAACAAGAGGAAATGTCCTTAAGTTGCACCCAGGGAAGTTTAGATCAGGTATGAGGAAGAATTTCTTGAGTGAATGGGTTATCAGGCGCTGGAAGGGCTTGCCCAGGGAACTGGTTGAGTCCCCATCCCTGGAGGTGTTCTAGAGTCACGTAGGTGTAGTGCTGAGGGACATGGTTTTGTCAAGCTGTCCTTAGCGTTAGGTTAATGATTGGACTAGATGGTCTTAAGGGTCTTTTCCAGTCTAGAAATTCTGTGATTCTGTGAATTAATTAATCATGGTGGGTTTAGGATTGTGTGGGTGGGAAGATTATTCCTGAGCATTTCAGAAGGCAGTGACAGTTATAAACGCCTATTTATTTTTTGTCCTACTTACATCTCTTCCAAGTGTTTCTGTGTGAGAGCCAGATTGTTTGAGAGTGCATGGACCTTTTTTTTGGGGGGGGGTGTGTTTATCTATTTGTGTAATGCCTACACTCTAGATTCTGCAAAAAGATCCATACTGAGCCTTCTACCCCATGATTATGCCATTTAAGTTCTGTTAGGCCAGCTAGAAGGCGAACTGAAGCATTTTTAAAGGTCTTTTTCTCATGCTTTGACTTGAGAAATTCTTGTGGTATATACTAGGAGTAAGTTTCCAAATGGATATCTTCCTATGAGAAACTTTACAATATGCAAGGTAGCCTCAGTAAAGACAGTCAATTAAATCTGAAATTGGCCTTGGGTTTGGTCCACTGAACAATTTGGGGGTGGCTTTCAGTAGCAGTTCAGACCATAGTAGCTCTCTCTTAAATTATATGTCCATAAGTCATGTCTATTAAATGACATGTGAAATACACGTAGAAGCCACACCAAACTTAATTGCCTCTTTTATAATAGCAACATTCTACACTAGTAAAACAATTGATTATCTTGTCTGGGCAAATATCCTCATTTATAGAAAAATGGAATAAATTATCTATTAAAAAACCAAAGCAGACTTTGAAGAAAATTCACCTTCAGATCAATAAATGCATAATCTGTGAAAACTATTTCAAGTTCTTAAGTAGAAGAAAAATGCCTAATCCCCAAGAAAACAAAAACTATGGAAAATATTTGAAGGTAGACCAAATATTAAAGATGCAAATGGAGATGTTTATTTTGTATGATGAAAGTTTAACCATAAATGCAAAGGCTGATCAGCATAGGCTAATAATAACAACAACCATTGCCGCATATTTGCTTAGAGAGGTCAAGTGAAGAGTGGGCACTGCTTAATGCAAAGGCTGCTGGCTCTATTATTAAATCAGTTTTCTCTGGTTAAAGAACATGATTATTTTCTTGTGAGTATGAGAAAACAAGTGGATTTCCCTTTTCTGAATGCCACTATGTATGCTCTTAGACATATTCCAACCTGCATTTGTAAGCACTTCAAAGAGAAATTGGGTTGTTTGGAAGATTTTAGAGAAGTGAATAGATACATTTATATCTAGATGAATTCTAGCTGCTTATAAAAGGAGTAAAGAATATGGTCTGAAGATATGATTTATTTTACAGTGACATCAAGACATTTCTGGCAGATTAAATGGGTATTTCAGGTAATGAGATGGGGCTGGGTAAAATGAGTTGAAAATCATGCTGATAGCACACACTTTCATTTGGTAATATCTTTTGAGAACTTCTGTGAGTGGGTGAAAGAAATAGGAAGATATGCAGCAGGAGTAAAACCTACCTTAAATCTACAACTGCATAAAAAGGGTAAATACTAGCCAACACAAAGTAGTCTTTCAGAGTGAAGAAGTTAAAGGAAACAGTCCAATGTAGGCTCACTGTCTGCTCTTGCAAAGCCCTGCAAGGAGGATGCCTGGTTCAGTATGGCACAGAGACGAAAGCAAAACCAGAGCAATGTGTAATGCTTGATTATTTCAGAAGTAAATATGTTTTAGAAGTCCCTTAAAGAAAATAAAGCTATTAATTGTCTTGAAGCACTTTATTAGATGTGTTCCAATCCCAGAGTACTTCCAAAATATGGGAGAAGGAGGAAAAACCACAAATGTTTGGCAAGTTTGGGGGAGTTAGGCATCAGTCACAGAACTTGCCAAGTGCTGCTATTACTCATGAATGATAACTACTTGTAGATGATAAATATCGCAGTGATCCGGGTGTGTAAACAAAGATGATGATTTGAGGAGGATGATTGACCTTACTGTTGAGTAGGTCAGTGAGGAGCTGAGTTTGAGTAGGTCAGTGAGGAGCTGAGTTTAAGTTCGTGGCTGCCTTGGTTTTGTATATAGTGAAATGGCAAAGTAGCGATGCGATGGATAGAGCCTGAAGTGCTTGCTTTGTCCATGAGGTGGTCTAGCCTTTAAATGCAGAGATAAAGTGTATATAGAGTGACTTACCCATTTAGTGTATTACTTTGTTTCTGTTGCTTCTGAAGGTTAATTGTGAAGCCTAATCAAATACACTTAGATTTTTTAGATAGCCTGACCAGGTGTAAGCAGTGCTCAGGGAAAACTTCAATGTATTTTAACAATGTCATAGCAGCAGGTGTAGCTACACCAGCTCTTCTCAGCCTTTCTCAAGACTGTCTTTGCAAGGAGGGCCCTGCTCCTACAGACTTCAGAATATCACTTGCAATTCCAGGATTCTGACCTAGGGAGTTTACAGATGTGTTTTTCCCAAGAGGATCCTGTGTTGTGGTGTGAGAGATTTAGGCAAACAGCCTAACTGTTATCAGGTGGTATCTTTGTAACTGTGTATTATTTGATTATTTGTACAAACGGAGCATTCAGGGAAGAGAGCTAAATGGAACCAAGGGCATACCTTCAGCTAGGCACTGGGCTTTGTATTTCCCTCCCAGTTCTGTCAGGTCTAACTGGTTACGAGTGACTCTTGCCTCTGGCTAAGCTGGGATTCTCTTTGTTTCTCCATGGAGCCAAACCCTTCCTATTTCATCTCGACGGTCAAGTTTTCATCTAGCCTGTATCTAGCCAAAGATACAGAGAGCTTCCTACCAGGAAATCAACTTCTTCACCACCGAGGGCTTTGAATACCTTGGGCAGAGGAACAACTTCAGAGGTTGTGGTAGTTTGATGGGTTTTTAGTTTGAAAGGCATTGTCTGCCTTTCTGCAGGTTGTCAGTGAGCTGGTGCAGATACATGAGATCCTTCGAACCCTCTAAGAAAAAGAAAAAATGATTTTTATTTGTGAAGTGTAATGGACATTTTCCCATGGCCCTTGCACAAACAGGTGAAGTTTTGTTTTTTTTTTCTTTCTGCTACTTTCTTCTTTCTTTGCTGGCACACTGTACATCTTTTGATAATCCTGTATAGCCTGGCACAGATGCTAGCAGATTTTTGTATACTTTCCCTTCCATCACGATGGAGAAGTCCTGTGTTGATTTAGAGGTCTGCCAGTAGAGGGAAACGAGTCCTGTTTGAAGAAAGAACCAGCTAGGACCTACATCATTGCTGGGCCTCCCTTTTCGGCCACGCCAAAACACCGAGCCATAGTGGAACTTAGAAACACATCACATAAAGTTCATCTGCCATCAGTGGTGTCATCTTTAGACACTCACTTTGGGTACTTCTGAAAGCTTATTCTTGAAGTGGTTGTCTTAGCAGCAGCTTCTTAAAAATAACGTATGTATTTGGAAAACCAATTAACTGAGCTAAGCTGTGATTTTAAGCTTTTAAAGATCCTGTTATCCCTTGAGTCTGATAAGCCATGAAATCATGCGTAAGTCTCCAATTAAGCTAATTTTTTTTTTTTTTAATTTTAATGGGTAAAAGATCAGATATATTTGAATCTCATTCAAGCCAATTACATTCTTCCCAAACAAATGAACTGAAGCAATTAATGGATTTGACTTTGCCCTGGGTTTTTAGCTACCAAATCCACCTTCTTTAGTTCTTTCTCCACAACCTACCAAATCTATAGTGTTTCCTTATTGCTGTTCTTGCATTTTCATGTGCTTTGTGCCACACAGAAAAGATTGCATAGTTTTGTATCAGTTTATATAATCTTAATGAGAAGGTTGTAATAAATACGACATCTTCTGGGGAGTCTTTGGAGGTTTTAATGTAATCGTTGCAGACAAAGATGCTTAGCAAATTGCAGAAGGTGCCTCCTTCAGCCCGTGTGTGTTTTCAGAACTGCAGGGGCTCATTACAGAAGTGTTAAGCTGAATAGATGAAGGATTTTAGAAACTGTATAGGAAGAGGCTGACATCTATGATGGGTATTTTTAGTGAATTAAAATAGTTTCTGTTGCCTGAGCTGACACAAGTCCAAGGGTATATGAGAATGGTGGTAGATACAAAGCTTCCTTCTCCTCCCACAGAGTCTGGAGCTGATTGGGTGTGATGTGAATTTGGCAGCAGTTTGTTTCCCATTCCTCATGTAGACACATCTCAAACTTGATTTTCTATTCTTTTAGTTAGTTAGTTATTTTTGTGAGTGATGGAAAGCTCTCAAATGTGCCTTAACTCCAGGAGAACACAGAACTCTGCAGTCATCTCGATAGGGAGAAGAGTGATTCTCAAATATGTTCTTCATGTTTTGAAAAAAATTCTTCTTTGGAGGCAAATTCACCTGTCATAAATGCTGTCTTATTTATAAATCGTGTAAGTGAAAGCATAAGCCAATTATGTTTTTAATATATTATTGTTGCAAGATTGCACTGTAATGCCTGTTTTGTACTAGAAGCAGCACTCTAGATCTGCAAGTAGGTTATGTCTCAATAACTGAGTATTTCAAATTAATGAAAAATCCCCACTTGCCTCGTGCCTCTGTCTTTTTACACAAGACAGAGACATGTATCTTCCTGAAATAAAAACTCTGCTTCCCAAGAGTATGGCTTAAAGGCAAACCAATAGAAACAATGGGCCTAAACTGTTTGTTGCTGTCATTCAGCTGAGTCTTAAAAACAACTTAGGTGCTGTTGTATCTTGGAATATTAAAATATTTTAAGTGGCACATATTTCACCTTCGGACAAACAATCCAATATCCAATACAGAGTCAAATTCTGTCCTTGGATTTTCACCTAAGTTTTGAATTTTTTTTTTTAATGGCCAAAGTGGCTTGGAGACTAAATAAAGAAATGCAGCTGTACAAACCCAGAAACTCAGACTTAGCTGTCAAGGTAGGAAAAGAAACAATAATTACAAGCTAGGCCTTTTGAAAAGGCACCTGGTCTCTGCCTCAGTGTTCTACTTTACTGGATTATTTCCTTTGCACAGTCTAACACAAGCAGTATCTTCTGCTTTCTGCTGTCAAAACCCAATTCATTTCTTTCAGCCAGGGCTTGAGCCACTGTATTCTATGTGTTTGTCATCTCCACGATTCACTTTTGTAATTCATTCACCCTGCCCAGGCTTACTTAAGCTCGGAATGTATGCCATAATTCACAAATAGTGTGGTAAACCACATCCTCGGGCAGCAGCAGCATAGAGAGCCTATTACACAGGTGCTTTATCACATCTGCTATCCTGGCTTCTGAGAGGAAAAAAACAATTCCTCTGATAGATTAAGTCTATCCCAATAAGGGCTTCATAAATCAGTGCTACCAAAAGCAGGAGTCTGCTGAGATCCGGGAGAGGCTGTAGTCTGGCAGATAATTTACAAAGAAAGAGAAATGCCCTTAATGGAACTGAGAGAAAAGACCAGTCAAGTGTAGGGAAATGGCTCTAGTAATCTCTCATTGCTGTAGGATTCACTCACTCGTTCCTTCAGCATGCCATCCCTCCAACAGCAGAAGGAAACCCACAGCATGCTCAGAGGAGTTTGAAATGCAACTGTGAGAGCTCACTGACTTTGGAGAGAAGTCTCAAATGACTGTGAAGCAATTAAAAGCACTTAGGAGCAGGATGTGATGTAGCTTGTCTGACAGTTTTTAGAGTATTTTTGATCTTGAGGTTGAGGTTTTGACAAAGGTTTGGCAGTATTCTTCTTTTATCAGAACTGTTTTGTGCGGTCTTAAGAGTGTGTCACTCAACTCATACCTGCAGCAGGAAGGATGTACTTCCCTACTCTGTTAGTGCACCAATTGTACCTGTGTGAATGACGTGATACCTTTTCAGACAAGGTTAGTGGCAGATTATCTGCCAAGATCCTGACAAGAAGCCACTTCCAGTAGGGCAGGTAAATCAATCTTCCAGAAGGTGATGAAGATAGAAGACCTATGCATGAGTGAGGACAGGAACAGGGGAGAGCAATGAAGGTGTGCCAAGTTCTTGTGTAGAGCACGCTACTCATGCCTTGGTGTGAGCATCCCCTTCTCCTAGACCTGGCATGCTTTTGTGGTTCCTCTGGCTGTGTTCAGAATTAAAAGGTATAACCTAGGATTCGGAGTGATAGTCTGGCCTCTGGGACAGACAGGTTATGCGGTCGGACACTATTTTAACTCTCCTGCCTGATTTGTTTGTACTAGGAAAGATATATATGTGCTGCACTGTCAATACATACTCTCATCTAAACCATGTACATGGCAGAGAGTACCGTAGGAATAACCCTTGAGATTTTCCCTGCATTGATCGATAGATAACATATAGGTGAACTTTTCGTGGCTCTATTGAGCAGAGCAAGCACAAAGTTAACTTAAAGATTAGAAAACCAGACAATGCTGGATTATCTGAGTTTAAAGCTTTCACAGTTATGCCCCATTGGCTTTCCCAGCTCTAATCCCAGGCGGCTGCTGCTGTGCACTGGTAATTTATGAATTCTGTTTCCGGCCCGAGAGTTGCCAGCGAGTTCTGTCGTGCCGTCCGCATCCCGAGTGCTACGCTGGTGTTTTGCTCCTCAGTTCCCTGTTGGTGCAGGACACAGGGTGGTGTTACCTGCACCTCACGCAGTCGGAACGCCTTGCTCGTCTGTGAAGAAGTAACGTCTCAGTGCGATCGGTCGTACTCAGTGGCACAAAGTCCACGGGGAAGATGGTCGTGAGTGGCATCTCCAAAGGGTTGCAATGTAGGTGGTGGTATTGGGTGTCTGCAGACAATAACTGCAAGGGGTATCTGGTGCATCAGCTGGTTGTGTTGCTGTTCAGAGGGAAGTGGGGAGTTTGGAGAAATGGGCTGGTGTGAACCTCCTGAAGTTCAACCAAGGGAAAAGCCAAGCCCTGCACCTGGGAGGAATAACCTCACGCCCCAGTAGAAGTTGGGGTTCACAGGGCTGGGAAATGGCTTTGCAGAGAAGGACCTGTGGGTCATGGTGGACAGCTAGCTGACCGTGGGCCAGGAATGGGCCCTTGCAGTGAAGCAGTGCAACAGCCTCCTGGGCTGCATTAGGAATAGAGTAGAGAGCAGGTCGAGGGAGGTGATCCTTCCCCTCTACTCTGCCTTGGTGAGGTCAGATCTGGAGTACTGCATCACAGAAACATCTGGGTTGGAAGGGACCTCCAGAGGTCATCCAGTCCACCCCCCCTGCTGAGAGCAGGGACATCCTCACCTAGAGCAGGTTGCTGAGAGCCTCATCAAGCCGCACCTTGAATGTCTCCAGGGATGGGGCTCCACCACCTCCCTGGGCAACCTGTTCCAGCCTTCCACCACCCTCGTGGTGGAGAGCTTCAGTACAGGAGACACAGTGGCATACTGGAAGGAGTCCAACAAAGGGGTACAGAGATGATTAAGAGGTTGGAGCACTGATCATATGAGGTGAGGTTGTGTGAGCTGGGATTGTTCAAGTTGGAGAGAAGGCTCAGCTGGATGTTAGCAATGTGTCACCTGATGAGAGGGTGAAAAGGTGAGGTCAGACTATTCTCAGTAATGCCCAGGGACAGGGCAAGAGGCAAAGGGCACAAGCTGAAACACAGGAAGATCCATTTAAACATAAGACAAGTTGTCTTACTGTGAGCGTGGTCGGCATTGTAAGAGCTTGCCTAGGGAGGCTTTGTGGTCTCCAATCTTGGAGATATTAGAAATCCAAGCGAACATAGCCCTAAACAACTCGCGGTGTAGGTCCCCTTGCTTTCAGTGGGGTGGTGGTGTCAAACTCAGTGACTTCCAGAATTCTCTTCCAGCCTCAATAATTCTGTGACCTGGATATCAGGAAAACCCTCTGTGTAATCACCACCCCACCAAATTTGTGGTTTTGTAATATGAATAATTCCACAGTAGATTGGAGAGTCCTGCTTTTCTGGAATAACCCACCTACTCAGCATGGTGGGTTATTAAGCTTCCTTTCCAGAAGAATCAATTTGTGGTGATCCCATGGTGCGTACCGTGACCGGAATGGCTGTTTCATCCCTGAGTAGTCCCCTTGCTCTCACCAATGTGTTACTAGCCCAGAGAGCTCTAACCTAGTTTCTTGAGGCCTATTGCTGCCACTGCAACGATGGACAGGTTATTCACAGTTCATGGGAATGTCTTTAAAGAACTTAAGGACCTGTCAGATTTGCCCCCTGGGATGGTAGATATTGAATCGTCTTTCCTAAAAATAACTTATTTGTAAACTGTGTTCTGTTGGAAAGGAATGATAATGATGCTTCCCCCAATCCTCACACTTGGAGATCCACCAAGATCTCTAGGGATCACCGGTGCGCTTTGGATTTAACATTTGTTGCTTGCTGCACAGTTGGACAATTAACAGCAACATTCGAACACACCCCCCTCTGCCTGTTCCCTGTGGGTGGTGTTCATTGACCTTTCTCAGAAAGGTTTTTTTACAAGGAAAATCTGTTTGAGGGTCTTTCCTTCCTTTGACCTCGCTTAGTATTTGCTACTGCTGTGGTTCTCGGGTGTCTCTGAATCCTGGGTTAGTGTAGTCAGACACACAGTGTTCCTGCTTTTCTCCGGGATACCTGTCTGTTAGATGATCTTGGTTTGATACTGAGATCTTCTCTCATTTCTCTTTGATATGACTTTGAATTTTCAAAAGCAGGACTTTGAAACCCGAGGTGCAGAAAGCCTTAGGAGACCTCGTCCTGGATTGCTCGCTGTGAGGTGCCCAGGATGAGCACTCCAGGCTCTAGCAGGCTCTGCCTGTTGTGCAAGCTGTCCCTCCATTCCCAGTGCCAATCTCTGAGGAAGATGCAATATAAAATACCATAATCAGTGTGATCATTTAGCTTCTATTTCCAGTGAAGCAAGGAAAAAACCATATGTCTTTTAAAAAACACCATTTACTTTGTAAGTGTGGTGGAAGGCTGTTCATATATCAGAATTATTCAGATTGTGCCTTCAAATATCACCATAGCTTTGATATGACAAGTTATGGAGATCTTCTCTCTTAAGAATGGACTTTAGTTGGTGAGAAACTCTGGATGAAATAAATGAAAGAATCCAGTAGTACAGTCAGGGTCAGGACCCGTGTCCTCTCATCTCCTGGCCTCTGGTCTGGACCAGGAGAAATGAGCATCTTTTAACCAGCTCCAGTAATGTTTTTTTGTCTCTGTACAGTGAATTCAGAGCATGCTTCCACTGCCAGTCCCAACAAACTGCTCCCCAGAGAGCTGACTAGGCAGAAGTAGTGGGACTTAGACCTGCAAGCTGGCCTGATCTCCAAGCCCTAAAGCAATATGGAGGGAAAACCAGCCCTGTAGATGTTGGGCCACTGTGCTGGGCCTGGTGACCTTCCTGGCTTCTGTATTCCTGGGACCTTTTGCCCGTGCTCCAGGTTTGCTGCAGCCATGCCAACGCAGTCAGGTCATGGAGAGGTACCACGTGTTGTGGGATCCTGGTCCCCCATGCCTGGTGGGAATTCACAGTTGCTGTTTGGTTCATCTCTGGCATAAGCAAGCTGCAGATGACCCGGAAGCGAGTACCCTCGTGGTGCCCATGCACGTGTCTAATTTATGGCTAACACATGCAGTTCCAGTCACTGCATCTTCTGGCTCTTCACCATTGGGAAGAAAGCAGTAAAAGAAAATATCTTACTCTATTACACACAAATATCCACTTCTGGAATGAGGACTTTTGGTAGCAGTTTGTAATAATTTGTCCACAGCCTTTCTATGCACTCTGCATTGTATGGATATAATTCATGTGTGTAATTGCTTCCACCATACACAAACTGCTTAGAAGTTGAAGAAGAATTGTTTTGTCCTTTGTCTTAAAGTTAAATAAATGATAATCCTGTTATGATTTCAGAGACTAGTCCTCTGGACTGTCACTGTGTCCCACGCTTCTAGCTAATTACTTTCCTCCAGATACTGCTTTCAGACAGAGGGAGAAATTTCCAATCTTGTTTTTAAAGACCTGCAAAATTAACTCTTGGATTTCTGCTGGGCATCGCACATTTCAAACGTCAAACAGAGACAGTGCTACAAGTTTTATCTGAAGCTACTCCCCCTCTCTGAGCTGCAATTCCTGTCGCCTGCCTGTAGGAAGGGAATGAGCTCTGCTGGAGCACGAAGCAGATGTGCATTGCTAGTGTTTCTGTAATACCCATCTTGTATGCTGGTGGCATGCTAGACTAAATTGATCTGGTTCATGCACAGATTTACTTCTTAATGAAAAAAGTTTAATTAAGAAGATCAGCGTTAATTTAAAGTCATTAAAAACCCCTTAACATATTGTTGGAGATTTATTAGTGCTAAAAAGCTTGTAATGTGTTCAAGCCTGCTAACATGAAAAGTAACACGAACCTAAGTTTTGTTTGCTTATAGTATGCTTTGCTGACAGCAAAAATGGGTAATAGGTATGAAACCTGACCAACTGTTATTTGGATGGAGTTGGCCTCTGTCTTTGTAGTTTCTTTGCTGTTTTCTCAACTGCAGGTTTTAGGGAAAGGCTGCAAAAGTCAGCGTTTATATGGAGCCCAGGGGGACCGTGTTGACTTTGAGTGCCAGAAGAGGGAAAGCCATGCCTCTCTGGCTTGGACTGCTGAGCTTTCCTGCATACGTAGGCACAACACACTTCCACTCTTAATTGGGCACATTATTTCCAGTGGCTGCCTTACCATTTTCTTCCTCTTAAAACAGGACACTGCCACATTCTCTCTTGGGGATTTCCTTTGTTATGTTTTGGACTCTCAGGCTCTGACACATCATGGAGAGAAATAATGTTTATAAAGTGGACATTAGAGAATAATCTGTTGGTGACAGATGGCTTGGGGGAATTGTAAAGTCTCCAAGAAGGGACATTTGTGGCAACAGGTTGGACAAGTATCTGTCTGGGTACATTTCCGTCCCATCACTCCTGGGCAGCGTGGTGTCAGGTGCCAGATGACCTAATGCTCCATTCCAGCCCTTCTTTCCTGCCATTCACCCAGATCTGCATTTTATATACTAAGGAGTTCCAGTTTCATCCAAAAGTCAATCCTTCTGGCACTGGGGAATTGTGGAGGCTTTTCTCTTTGGTTTGTTGGTTTTTTTTTGTAACAGTGCGGCTGTTCCTTCACTAGAGCTTAAAATGTTACTTCTATTTTCAGTGGAGGTAGATAACTAAATAACAAAAATAAACTAGATTCATAATTGCTGTAAATTTCTTTTGTTCCACTGAAGTGTAGGAAGCAATCTTCATTTCACTCCATTTCAGGATGTGAAGCAGTATTTCATGTGCACCAAAACATTCGTTCAAGGCAACAGGCTCTTCAAGTGAGCAGGTTATAGAGGTGGCCTTTTCTAGAGGCTGACAGTGCTATAGACTCAATCCCATTTGGCTCTGGTTTTTAATATGCTATGAGATGGGGTGTGCATAGATATTTGAACTTTTTGAAGTGACGAATTATAACATCCTTAGAAATTAAATGTGATGTTTAAGAATGTTACTGAGTGTTAATGGATTTCTTCATTGTTTTTTTATATATTGGGTTTCATTCTGAAGCAATTCAGGAAAACAACAGAGGAAGCTATAAACATTTTGTGAATATTAAGATGAAGTTCCAGAAGAACTAATGAGTATGTAATTGGAAACACAAATTTGCATACAAATTTGAACATGATATTTCAAAGCTTGCAAACATCAAAGTCGATTAAAATGACAAGCTACCAATGCCAGTGTACAGTTTTTATTTTAAATGGACGAAAGAATAAAATAGAAAGGTTTTACTTGTGAGATGGCTAATTATATCAAATTGCTTTAGGCAAAAGGCAACATCAAATCATCATGACGTGCAGTCGCTTTGCTTTTCTTCCTGTGATTTTTTGCAATTTCTGTGTACCTTGCGGGTCAGAGAAGTGAAACACGTGTAAGGCTTCTTAAGATAATAGAAAGTCCCAGATTTCCATCTGGCAAATAATAGAGGCATCTCTTAGCCCTGGTTTCAACTCCAAGCAAATCCCATTTCATTCCCGGGACATGGTCAAACCAAGCTTGTGTCTGCTTTGCTGACCTGAAACTCCAGAAGCTGCCCTGGCTCCGGGTGAGGAAGTCCACAGTTCCTGGCGTGGAGAAGCGCTCTGCTGAAGGGAAGCTTAGAGAGGTGTCACCTCTCTAACCTCAGAACAGAGTGCACTGATGCTGCAGCACCACTGGATTTAGTCAAGCTCAGCCCCTGAACTACATGATCCTTAGATTTGCCTACTGCAGGTGAAGAAAGGAGGAGCCCGAATGGACTCAGGGTTGTACTCTGGCGTGTTCGTGCGCTCTCATGCTGAGCTGATGCCGCTGCACTCAGCTCTGTGAGCTTCCTGCTCATGTCACACTGGCTCAGGGGTTCCTGCACCGTCTTTTATTACTGTCTGCCACTTTCTTGATGTGTTCTGCTTTGCATCCAGACTGTACTATATCTTTCATTACTAGAGTCCCCTCCTACTGCCTTCACTCGTGAGCTGGAAAGGCTGTTACATCTGGCTAAGGCAAACATACAGGTTGCACACGAAATGAGTAAGTGGTAGTATCTAGTTTTTAACTGTAACTTGGGTGTGCAAAGTAATTGCCTGTGTAGTTGGCAAGAGGTTAAAAAAAGGGCTTGTGCAGGAAGGAAAGAATAGTGATGGGCTTTCAAAGGCAGTGAAGAGTATCAGACAGATGCCTCACACCTGCAGAGGACACCAGGCTCTGGCAAGAGTTCTTATTAATGTGTGAATTTTCTGCAGTCTTTAAATGAAACTGCACCTGGGAGTCCAGCAGGTTTAGTGGTGTAATGCATGGCAGCAATTTAACAGATCTGTAAGAAAAGTGTGGAGCAGTGCTCCTCTCTTGACTTGAATTCCAAACAGAAATACATCAGAGAAATTCAATACTAATACAGCAGGATTCTAGCATATTGACTTTGTCTGCTTACTGACCTTCGTCACCGAGGCTTCGTGGGAAAGGCTCTGTTTATATCTATATGAGGTAGCACTGAGAAACAGCCTGCCTCTGGAGGCTACAAAAGGCCAGGTTTTTCTGCACCTCTCTAGGAAGAGGCAGTAGGATGAAATTGAAGCTGGTCACGTAAACAGCTGCCACAAGAAACCCCAAACTCATTTCAGCAAAATGCACTAAGTGGACATAGGATCAAGTTGAGTGAGTGACAGCTCAAATGATATGGGCTAGTAACACTTGGTGTGCATAGAAAGGTGGTTGATTTTGAACTGATTCCATTCCTATCAGTGACATGTGGGGCTTAGCTAGAGCAGAAGGCAGTTCCCTGTTGTTTTGCTCTGGCAGTCTTGTCTAGAGCTTTTAAAAGCTGTAGGGCTTCAGGAAGCAAAATGTTAAGTACAGGGTTAAGCTAATATGTTAAGCTAATATGCCTGATTTCATGGCAGAACTAGAGTGAATCTAAGTATGTGGGGGAGGACTGCTGCTTAAATCAAATCATGCTGCTTGTCCCTGAGTTAGATGAATCCAGTAGCAAGAATCGTGTAAGGTAAGACTTCATATCCTTCAAAGCTCTTCACAGGGCTACGTATAAACTAGCAATTTTGTATATGTTTTATTAATGTTTACTTTTCAAACAACAAAACAACAACAAATGTTATTTACTGAGTTAAAAAAGAGCTGCTGCTATTGTCAGATCACGCATGTTGTAGTTCTCCTTATTCTGCTTCCGTGCTAAATGTAGGAACTGCTCTCATGTAATCTTCCTGGAAGTATATCTGTCAGGGCTTTCCAGCACAGTGCAGGGAAATATTGTGAGTAATTTACAGAGAGAAGCAATTTCTAAAAAAGCCATTCAGCATGCAGAGCAGGAAGCTCTGCCAGATCTATCTCCCCAGGTTTCCTTAGTGTGTTGATCTCAAATGGGTGACTATCGAGGAGTGAGAGGTTCCCTGAGGATACTGCAGCCTCTGTGGAAGAGCAGTTGCCCCTAGAAAGGTGGGTACTTGCTGCCAACTACAAGGGTCTTCAGGATGCCATAATTCATCTTCTGCACCATTACAGATATCCCTGGTGTCAGCAGCATACATCTGAAATGAATATTTTTCTGCCATGAGCCGTAGTACAAAATCTCTGAGATGGAGAAAGGCGTGCATTCGAGATGAGCATCACCAAGCAATCTGTGTGTCTGGTTTCACTGGGACAGAACCCCCAGCTGGCACTGGTCTGCAGGCTGTCAGCAGTTTGGAGTCAGGTGGGGCAGCTGGCTCGAGCTGGCTACAGGTGTAGCCCATCCCACACACATCATGCTCAGTACAAAGGGGGAAGTTTGGGGAGGGCACTTTCTGGTGTGGTCTCCTAAGCTCGTTTGGACTCCTTCTGACTCTGTTCTTCAGGACAGCCTTCTGTACGTCTGCTGAGCTGAGTATAACTTGGTTTACTTTATGTTGGTATTAGTTTGGCTGTTTCTTTTGGTTTACTTCATGTTGGTATTAGTTTGGCTGTTTCTTTTGGTTTACTTCATGTTGGTATTAGTTTGGCTGTTTCATTTGGTCTCCTTTTCCCCATTTCCTCTTCTTGTCTGCGGGGGGTGAACACTGGGTGATAGAGCAACTACTCTAGAAATGTAGACACTCTGCTAAGGAAATGTGCTGAGGAAACTTGTTGAAGGTTGTGGAAGTACCAATTTTCAGGGATTAAAAAAGACTAGATAAAATACTACAAAACATACGGGGGAGAGCAATTTGTCCTTTCAAGGTGACAGAGATAACCAAATGTGTTTGTTTCCAGGCTTCCAGGAGGTACTCAGTTATTTTCTGTATTTTGTGTATTATAGGCTAGCAGAGCCACACAGAATCTTTGTTTTTTTCCTCTGGTGACAGACAAGGTGATTGCTTCTCAGAGCTTCCCCTGAACTTAGTGAAGTTGCACTAGTGGATGTTTTCTAATAGCTGCTGCTGAATGCTTTGACTGAAATTTTTCATGGGAACAATGTGGGTGTCATCTTTTGCTTGAACTGTGCATATAAATTGATGACTTTTTCCCCTAATCTTTTACTAAAGGTTTCAGGGAACTTTTGAGCATAAGGAGAATGGGAGTTTGATGGTGGTTTTGTTGTTTTTCTGTGGCTGGTGGTTTTTTTTCATCCAAGCTAGGGAAGCATGGTTCTTGTGGGTTTTCAGTCATGATGTGTGGGTTCTGCCTTTTAACTTCCAAGGGGCAATGGGATTACCAGATAGGAGCCTATCTAGAGTAATGCTTCCTGCTGTCTAACAAGTGTGCCCTTTTGAACTCCGGGAAACACCTGAATACTAAAAAATGCTGATTGGGAAGGATTTGCTAGGATTCTTTCCTCTTGCTCCTTCCCTGCACCTCTCTTTCTTTCTCTTTCTTTTTGTTTGGAGAATGGATGAGAAAAGCTCCAGAGTCCAATTCCCCCAGCACTGTTTAGGTATTACAGAGCTGTTGGTAGCACAACATAGGAACAGTGGTCTGGGGAACACTGACTCTCCATGCCTCAGATCCATGCATTTTCTGTTGAACCTCCTGAGATCCCTCCTACCACTGCTGTCTCGCACATCATCCATCTAAGCCTGCAGTACATCCTTAACAAATGATCAATGGCTATTTGTAGCGCCTCAGAGCCTTATCAAGTTCTTTGGGGTGCAAGATCAATCATTTAGTTCTGTATTTGGACAGCTACTCAGACCGTGAAGGCCTCACAGTGTTACTTTTCACACATTTAGATGATTTCTTTTTTTTTCCCCTCTGTCTTAGTGGCTTTGTGTTTTGTTACTTACTGTGCTTTTCAAGTGACAGTAAATCATATGTAGAGAAAGCTGCTAGGGGAATGGCCAGCTGGCTGGAGCACATCTGACCTACTGCTTTTCCCCTGGGCCTCTTTCCCAGCACTGCATCCACGTGCCAAGGGGAAGAGCCTAATGGGTAGGGATGCTGGACCCAGGAGCTGCTGACTTGCCTTTGTGCGACCAGGAGGGAGGTATCCTGGCATTCTGTGCCCACCTTAAAAGGTACTGGACTAAGCTGGGCTACCCCTGCTGGAAGGCAGAAGAGAGAAAATAGATTCTTTACAAAAATTTTGTTTCCTACTATAAACCAGAGTAATATGTAGTATTGTAATAGTATCAATAATCAGTATAGTAAATAGATTCTTCCACAAGAGAAGTACCTAAAATGGGTTTGATAAGGACTCTTTTGGTAACTGCCTGAGCTGAAAGGCTGAAGGTTGGGCTGCTGTATCACTTCTCGTTGCGTTACCCAGCAGTCATCAACAGCCACGTTTGGGACCTGCAGTCACGACGATGACAGGGACCTGCAGCCCCTGCTGCCAGGCCAGGGACGCTAACGCATTTGTAGCACCAGAGATGGTACCACCCTTCCCTGACACAAAGCAGATTTTGGTGGTGTATTTAGCCAGCTGGTGTAGCCAAACTAGATGTGTGTTCTTTCCAGCTTTAAAAGCTTCTCATAACCTCCTAAATTTAGAAAGAGTGAGGTGTGAGTGCCCCATGAGCATAGTGATTTGAAGACACGCTCTGCTGTTGTTAATGAGTGCTTAAAAACCCCTTCCTCTCATGAGGAGTCACAAAATCTTTTCATTCATTAGATTGCATCTCCCCATCGCGTTGTGAACTTGCTCAGCAGGGGGTTCTATTAACAAAACTATCTGCTGGAACAGGTTGCCCAGGGAGGTGGTGGAACTCCATCCCTGGAGACTTTCAAGGTCAGGCTTGATGAGGCTCTGAGCACCCTACTCTAGTTGAGGATGTCCCTGCTCACTGCAGGGGGGCTGGACTGGATGACCTCTGGAGGTCCCCTCCAACCCAAGGCATCCTATGACCTGAGCCCTGCCAATTTGTATATTCTTCATCACAATTTACAAGGATGTTGGAAGTTTCTCTTGTATCTGTTAATATTGGTGCTAAACATTACTGATGGCCTATTTTTCCTTTCTGTTACGAAACAAACATGGCTTGGATAGCTGATGAGATTATCAGCTGCCTTTTCTGTAGATAACTACTATCACCTGCTTTAAAGAAAAAAGTAATTAAGATAACACCTTTTAAAGTCTAACACCTATTAGAAGATGGGAGGGGTGTTGGTCAGTAAGCCAGCCACCTGTGAGGATCATTTTAAAACAGATGGTGAAGAAGCAATTTGCCAAAAAAACCCACAAAACACTGCATAAACTTGGAAAATATTGCCTGCTGTTTATTATTGCAGTAGTTATGACCCCAAATCATAGTTAATTTGTGTTCACTCTTTTGAACAAAATATTTTTTATGAGAAGTTGCTTTCTGGCCATATGTGAATGCAAAAGAAAGCTGCTGCAATATGAATGAGTCCGTTTTGGTCCAAAGCACTGACTTTCACTGTTACTGTGTTTGCTGCCTTGTATATTCTGCATGTAGAGTGATCTGCTGTAGTGCAGCAGATGTTGTTTGCTGGATATGAATATGCAGAAAGGTTTAACTTCTTCCTGGTACAGCTTCAGGTGGTGAATTAGAACCTTGCATTCATAAATCAATCCTGTGCAGTCTTTGCTCCAAAATCTGCTCGGTGTGTTTTGCCTAGGTCAGTGGAGGGAACTCGGGTGAGAAGTCTGTTTTCTGTCAGGATTTGCTGTAGGAAATCCGGTGGAGGGTGAGGAGTGGTGTTATTTCCCAGTCTAAAGCTGATGGAAAGCATCTCAGTTTGAGTTCTGGTGTTTCTTATAGCTGGTACTTGCAGCACTTCTTAGGGAGCACAGCTCTTGCTCACCAGACTGAACAAGTATTATGGGGAAGGATCTGGTCTCTATTTCCAAACAAAGCTTTATCTTTATTTTTATTTTAGTGTTTTTTAAATCCCCTTATCTTCAGGGAAGAGAGTTTGTATTCTGTTATTTTCCAAACTAGTAAAAAGGTCTGTTCTTGATCGTGTTGCTAGTGATCTTCCCAAAGAATATGAGTCGAAGGGATTTGGTGCCTCAGTGAAATAATAGTTTGAAGCATTTTCCTGTTTATAGATTATCTCCTTAGCATCATTGTGAACTTGAAGAGAAAAAAATGGACGTTCCATGGATTTTTTTTCCTTAATATTAGATGAATTGATGACTATTCAAAAAACACTTTTGCTTTTCAGGTTAGTTTGGGGATGTCTGATAAAATATTTTGAGGTTCAGGACACTTAATTTACATTATCTCTCTTTTGAAGATTTTGTCCAGCTTGTGAAGGCTACTGGGGATGCTGAAATTCATGAGCTTACTGAATGTAAAAGAAACTTTATTCAAATATTTTTTTTTCTATTTTTTGTTCTGTCTACCTCATCTATGAATCTGGAAACAGCAATAAGCTTGACTATACAGTAGTAGTACTAAAGTATATGGTACAAATAAAATTTACTTTCAAATCAATATATTTTATTTGTCAGAAAGTTAGTCTAGTAATTTTTATATTTCAAAGGGTTTTCTGGAGTATGTTTTAGAAAGATCTGCAGGATTCAGTTTTTGCTGTGCTTATGAGTTTCTGCAGTCCTGTGTGAGGGTAGTTTATGTAGTGATACTCATGTATCATACATGTAATGGAAACAGTCCCTAAGGGCAACATTAAATCCCAGCAGCTTTCAAAGCAGGGCCACTAATTATGGTCTACCCTGGCCTGCAGATAAATGAGAGTAGAATAGACTGGTTTGGTTGGATCCAACCTATAGCAGTCATCTACTCCAACGACCTGATCTCTTCAGGGCTGACCAGAGCATGTTAAGGACATTGTCCAAATGCCTCTTAAACACTGACTGGCTTGCAGCATAGACAGCCTCTCCAGGAAGCCAAGGCTTTGACCACCCTCTTGATAAAGAAATGCTTCCAAACATCCCCTCTAAACCTCCCCTGGTGCAGCTTTGAATCATTCATATGTCCCCTATCATGGGATCCCAGGGAGATGAGATCAGCAGCTCCTCCTCAGGAAGCTGCACAGGTCAAAGAGGTTGCCCCTAAGCCTTCTCTTCTCCAGACTAGACAAGCCCAAAGTTCTTCGCTGCTCCCTATAAAATAAGATTTGGATTTTTATATCCATTATAATATTAATTATCTATTAAGGGAATAAAATAAAAGTAAACACGAGGAAGATAGAAGTCGTGAATTACATAGTGCTAAGTATTTTACTATGCTGAGGCCAGAGTGTTTAGGCCTAAGAGTAAACTGAGGGATAAAATTACTTAGGGGGATGGAAGAAGCAAGAAACAATGGTAAAATGACCTTTGTGCTAACAACCGTGCTTGTTTTCATCTTTCAAATCATGCAACTAGTCCAGAACCAGCAGACAATTTGCAATATCTTATCCATGACAAAGCTCCAAACAGCTTTGTGAGATCACACACTTCCCAGATCATGGTGCTAAACTAGCAGTGCTAGAACCTCCACCACCAAATGAATGGAGGAAGAATGCTGCCTGTTAGCTGATCAAGCAGTGTCATTCACATAAACCCAGCAGTAACTCCCCTCATTACCACCAGCCCTTTGGTCCACGTGTGGCAACAAAAACAGAGGATGCAGCTCAGACCTGCAATCTAGAGATAACAACGTGTAGCTGCTCTGGCTGTTAAAAGGGGAGATAAAATTTCCATTAGATATTAAGAGTACAGAATTGTGGAAGAATAAATATGCCCAAAGTTTATTTATAGACAAGAAGACAAAAGTTGCAATCATAAAACTCAATACAGAAGCTATCCCTCCTAGCCATCTTTTCACCTCCTGCTCAGTGGTTTGAGTAGTACTTAGACATTTGTGTTACACAGAACAGCTATTTCTTTGTCCAGGTAGAGCTCTCACCCACTTTCTTTGTTTTGGCTTTCTGTCAGTTGGCTAAGGATAGATGTTTCTTGACTGTGGATGCACATGGGCCACTGGTCTGCTCTGGTAGAGCAGTTCAGTGATGACTGCATGTAGGTGCCCATGGCTCCCTACAGCAGGCACTGAAACCTGTGATTGGGAGATCAGAAAATACCCACAGCTATTGTTTTCACAGCCTGCTTTTTAATGCAGGATAAGGGATAGAGGCCTATAAAAATACTTTTTTTCCTCAGTTGCCATCCATGTCCAAGAACATTATTTTGATCAGCAGCTTGACATGTTTTCTTTAAATCCAAGGGTCCTCCTGATCATTCAAGTCTTTTTTCACATGCTGTTTACAGTCCATAGTTTAAAACCCAGCATCAAGCCAAAGAGGTGTGCTTGTTTCCACAGGGAGACACTGTTTCTTGGGTGTAAAGGCTGCAAGGTTTGCCTCAATGGGGGCTGCAGATTTTAGCCCTAGCTCTGATTATTAAACACAATCCTGTTCTAGTGTTTTCACTTGCAGTGAAAACTTAGTGCAGTAAAAGTAATATTTTGTTAATTAAAAAAGTAAACCATCACCTTGTTTAAATGACTCACAGTAGCTTACTTAAGGTGGATTATCATCTTACATTTCACCTTTCTGCTATCTTAATGCTATTTCTGTCCTGGGCAGTGTAATAAGCTACTCCATTTAAATAAGCTCATTGCTTGAATATTGGAAAGAAAATTGAGTAAAAAGTAATTTAAAAAGTCAAGTTTACAGTAGTTCACACTTCTCCTTATGTGTATCTGGCCTAATATTATGAAATAGGATTTGAGGAAATTACATGCTTGTAAGGAAAAAGATTTTCCAGAATCTTTTCCAAAAGATTTTCCAAATCCTGTTTCCAAAAGAGACATTGAGAGTCAGGCTTGATGAGGCTCTGAGCAACCTGATCTAGTTAAGGATGCCCCCACTTATTGCAGTGGGGTTGGACAAGATGGCCTTTGGAGTGTGGTACTGGTACTCTGGGACCTCCAGACTAACAATTCAAAGCAGTGAAGAAGACCTGGATGGAAAAGTTAGAATAGCTTGGGTTGGAAAGGTGCTTAAAAATCATCTAGCTTGTTTTCCATCTAGGTTGAGCAATGGTTATTTGACTACATCAACCTACATGAGCTGTATTGACACTTTTGATTCAGCACAGATAAACAGTGGGTTTTACCTAACTGGGCTCTTCAGACAGCAGCCTGGAAGGTAAGCAGGCTGTCTGGGATCTCCATTAGCAGCTCTGTGCTTTCCAGTGTCCTGTGAGGTATTTTAAGCTCCCTGGAGACTGAAGGTAAATAGGCAGATCCCAAACTGGCTGATTTACCAGCTGGTTTCTTCCTTGCCTGGCCTCCTACAGATCCCTTTGTCTCCCTGTATAGTGGTAAGATCACAAACATCCATTTTGCACAAAATCCAATGTTTATGTTGCTAGTATTAAAACTACTGTAGAATGAAAATTCTAGTTCCAACCCATAAAAGAGAGAAGTGATTCAGGGACCTGGTGGTCTTTTTGCTGCTGTTGTTTTTTATACACACACTATTTCTTGAATGAGGAAAAGAGTGAAGTAAGTGCTTAAGCAAACTGCTCTTTAAGAAGGGATTAAATCAACAGGCAACGAGAATGCCAATGTCAAATAGGCTGAAAGGAGAAGTATGTTTTTCCTCTAGATTATTTTTGGAGGTCACTTGTGACAAAAGGAAGATAGACATGGTCTTCCTGGGCTGGATGTTTTTTGCAGTGTGTGATGGGAATTTCATGTATAGTTGGAAGGGTTTCTGTCCATGCAGTGGGCTGTGAGCAAGCTATGGATATGTGATCTTGGCACTGCCTCTCTGGTCATCCTTTTGATGTCTGAGCCCTTCACCCAGGAACACCCAGTTGCTGCCAGGCTCAGTCCCGAGTCAGTGAACCCGCATTGTGTGCATGTTGAGCTCGTGTTGCACGTAGCCTGGTGCGTCTCAAGATTGGACACTGAGCAATTTGTGTTCTGGAATCGGGTGTCATTTGGTGAATAACAACTTTGTAAGAGTTTTCCTCCATAATGAGCCATTGCTGGTTTGCTTCACCACTGAAAGAAGCGCAAGAAAATGCAGTGGTTCTGGAAATTGTGAGAGGGAGTAGAGTTGCTGTTTGACTGGTATTTCAATAACACCTTTTAGAATAGTTGTTTTGGGAAGATGACACACCAAGGTACCACAAATTTTGTAGTTACAGATGCAGATTCCAGTGAAGCTACCCCTATAAGGGCCCCTCTCTCCTTTCTGCAGTCATGCCTAAGTTGATTGTGCTGCACTGTTGATAAACTTGACCAAACTCCATGGCTGTTAACATTTCTGGCAGGATAAATATCGAGCAGTGGTGTTGCTGAGAGGTATAATTTTGCAACAGAGTGCTTGCGTGCCCTTCATAATTACACGTGTACAGATGCACTCTCGTGTGTGTGCGTGCAAAAGTGCCAGGTTCATGTGTATGAAAATGTCTAGTTCTGTTCAAAACTGGACTCCAGTGTGATTATTTTTTCTATCTGTCAGCCAGCCAGATATCTGCCTCTTAGATCAGTTCTCTCCTGAACATAGTCACTCTACAGGTGTTTTGTGTGTCTCTTTGGTCCAAAACTTTCCCTGTGTGACCTTCTAGAGGTTGTTCTGCCAGACAGGGATAAACCCATGGCTGTAAGGTCAATGAGAAGAGCAGGAAGCAAGAGAAGTGGAGCCAGTGAGATGTGGTATAGATGTGGTGTCGCCACAGCGGGGTTGAGAGGAAGATGAGGAATGGGATTGTGGTGGTGGAGTGATAAAAGGCAATAGCAGTATTCACACACATACAATCAGTGTGTAGAGACAGTAAGCCACTCAGGAAAATACAGCTGTTAGTCATAAAATAGTCTGTGTTGGAAGTGACACCAGTTGGGCCAATAGCTGATCAAAGCAGGGCCAACTTCAAAGTTAGGTCTGTTAATCTTGTACTTGGGTGCCCAAAGTGGATGGAGCTCGGCAGCTGTGCTTCCACAGGTCTCTGGGTGAATAATCCCTTCCCTTTATCTGCTGGATATGCTCCAAATAATGCAGCTCAGGATCTTAAGTGAGTTCCTACAGCTCCCTGTGTCCTCAAAGACCCAGAAGGTCTTGGAGCAATGGCACAGCCCCTGGAAAAAGTGGTTTGTTGTAACTCAGATTCTGCTCCCGAGGAGAGCTTAACTGGAATGGCAAGTGGCCTAAGCAAGACTATAGGCCAGAAGATTTCCTCCTTAGGAACTCAGGTCAACCTTCTTGCTCTAATTCACACCACAAGTTTCTACTCATAGGATTTCTCTTTTCTTTTTTTTATCTCATTCTTAAAAACGTTATGGGGACTGTGTAGCATCACTCTGGTACTTGCACCTTTTCACGTTGCACACAGGAGACACACTGACCCATGCACACTGTGGTTTCTTCCTAAAGCTTTGGCAACACAAAGCATCCTTACTCCTACGTTACAACAGGTTCACGACTGCTTCAGTCACCGCTGTGCTGCAGAGGAGGCAGAGGATGGCTACAGCTCCCATTCTTCATCTCTCAGCGGCTGAGAGTTCACCCTGAGGCAGATGCTCAGAGACTCATTCTGATCTTGTTTGCACCTCAGTAATTCAGAAGTAACTCTGAGGCAGCAAATTGAATTATGCTGTAGGTGGGGGCAAGAGGCCAGAACAGACTACTTTCCACCTTTTTTTTTTTTCAACTTTCCCTAGGAATTTACTTTATTATTTTTTAATTATTTAAAGGGGATTAGAATTCCACTTTGAGCTGCTTTTCTACACATCTTCATTATTTGCTTTTCATTTGTTTGCTGCCAATACATGATGTTTTCTTTCTTAATCACTTGCTAGCATGGTAATTTTTCTTAAAATTTATTCAGATCACAACCATTTCCTGGCAAAGAAAAGCATGAAATTCACTGCCCTTGAAATCTGCATCTGTATGGAGGAAAATACACACTTTCATATTTCTCTGTCAGTGAAGAATAGTAGCTGTGGAGTTATACTTAGGTTATTGAACCTTGCAATATTCAGAGGAACAAAATCATTTATAAAGGATGCAGATTTTTTTCTCATTTATGTAGCGTGTGTGTTAATTAACTGACAATGTTCAGATAATAATCTGTTATAAAATCCTTTGTGTGTTTCAGAATAATGTAGGAAGATGACACTGAGCAGACTGGCATTACTGTCCATATGGCCATGGTCTCAGGCTCCCTAACAGACTCTTCTAGACAGTTAGAAAGCTGGAGAAAAAGCTGCTCAGATTTCCACATCCAGCTCACTTTCTTTGCCCTGACTGCTAAACCTGGTTTATGGGCGAGAACAACTTCTTGAAGTATTACATAGGTAGAAATGTTTAGCAGGTGCTTTGTTCCTCAGGCTGGTTTTCTGTCATTTTCATACATTACACCGAGGGGCATAGATTCAGAAGTGATGTGGGTATCAGAATTCTGATACGAATCTGTAGATCCTGCAGCTAATACAATTGGTATTTAATTTGCCTCCCTGGAAAGAGCAGGATAGGACTTGTTGATTTGTGTGAAGTGGACCTATGAGTTTTCTCTGGTGTTCTTCACTTTGGGAATGTAAACTTCATATGAGCTGGGGAACAACTATTCCTGAACAGAAATCTGGCTGGGAACTAAATCTGTGGATTCCTGTAAATGAGCTTTCTGAATGTGGAATCTTTCTCATCTTATTTAGTGTTATGAAATTGGTCAGTATAATATTTATTAGCAGAGGCAATAAAAAATAGTGCAGCTGGTTTCCTCATTCATCATTTTGGAATAAATTTGGAGTTTAGGAATAAATTCAGAATTGGGGAGGTTATTTTGTATGTTTTGTAACCAGTGGAATTTTTCATCGCCTTCCCAAAAATAAAACTGCCTCAATCACTACTTTTATTTCTCTTTGCCTAGCAAGACTACCTGCACACTTCCTTATTTCTTTAACTCAGTTTTAGTAGTCGTCCACATTCTTTATGGTCAGATTGTGACAGAGATGCTTTTCTTTCACAGAAATATACCCTGCTCACTGGCTCCGTTTAATACTTACGTGGAGGGCAGAGGAAAGCCAAGGCTGTATCAGATAGTTACCCTTTCCCTGTTGTGGGAATTCCTGTTGTGGAATTCAGCATTACCTGGGTAGCCTTTTAGCTACCTCTGCAAACCAACAGGTTCCAGGTTCTTCTCCCTCACCTGAATGCTAGGGACCTAGAGGAAAATCCCTTTGGTGTGCAACGGGAGAGTTCATTGCTCTGCGTGTACGTGAGGTCTGTCTGCTCTGCAAGATCCATTGTTTTCTTCCATCTTGGATGGATCTCTGTTCTTTTTCCAAATGCACATTCTTTCCTTCCTTCCCAAGAACAAGGGCATGATGGAGGGAAGGGTGGTGCCAGCCTTCTTTTGCCCCTCACTTCCCAGGGACCACGTAGACCTCGTGCTGCTGTACATGTCTCTGAAGCCCAAAAATGTTTCTGTTGACACCCCTGTCCCCTGACTCTTTTCCTGTCACCCATTACCAGTTGGTACCAATACTTCAGTAGTATCTTGCTAACTTAGTGAGGAGTTGGGGCTATGTCTTGGTGTGGAGAGTTGGTCCTGAACAGTTTCTGTCACAGCTACTCCTTACCTTTGTGCCTGCAATTTAGCAGGTACCATGACTAAGAGCCCTCAGGTATGCCTGCTTGCCTCTTCTCCTTCTTCACCGTGACATGTGAGCACCTGATTGATGTAAATAGTGTGTTAGCAGATGGCAAATATTCTTTTTCTGTAAAATAAGCTGAAAAAATTGTTTGCTTTTATAAAAAAAAAAGGCCAGCAGCCTGTTCCTTGGCCATAATTTATCAAAGCGTATCTCGCCTCTGTTTACACCAGGTTCTCACACGGACCCCGATGCCTAATGGTTGCGCCCGGCACGTTCACTGTTATTTCAGAGTAAATGACAAGATGACAGTTTCCTGGGCTGCCTTATTTTTCTTTGAAGAAAAGGATAATCACCATTTATCTGAAGAAAGTCTGTGGGCCAGTGGCATGTCCACGGAATGTGTAAACAGCTGCCCAGATAGTCTGTTGTTCCTCTGCTCTCTGATGGAAAGCAGTCTGAGTAGGATAGGGGAAAAGAATGGAGAGGTGTGAGAGAGGTCAATACAGATTTTGCTTTGCATGTGGTATGAGCTCTGTCATGCTTGGATATTGCACACTGGAAAAATACTCAGAAGATAAGTGGAAAAGTACTTGTTATGGTTCAGACAGACAATTTAGTCCTGCTTTAGGTAAGCAGCAAATCTAATCGATGAAACTGGAGTTGTATCATAGAAATATAATAAGTACCTTTGATTTTTTTTCCTTTTGAAAAGTCGTTTCAACATTTCACTGAAAAATGCATAGATTTCAATAGGGCTCTTTTGATTTTTGCCAGTTGAGTTCCATGTGCCTGGAAAGTCCTGCAAATACAGCGTTTTGCTGGAGGTATTTGTACAGGGAGTTCCATTAAATGTGTACAGCCGGAGGGTAAAATTAACTGAAATTAATAATGTAGAGTGCTGCAAGAGCACTGCAAGTGTGCTACAGAAATGGCATCTAAAAAATCTCACCCGACTACATTTTTAACACTGTACTCGAAAGGAGTGAGCAAACATTATCTATTCAAGAAATGTTTGGCAAGTCTGCTTCAGGAAGCATAGACAGCTAAAAGATGTCACCGGGGAATATTGTTGTAACACTAAGAATCCTGTGTTACCTGGTGCTTAACACTCAACACCGTGGAAACAACCCCAGGACAGGAACTCTGAGTTGTGTTTGCAGCCTCTGCTAACCCAGGCAGTTGTTTGCTTCCGATGGAGAACCCTTCCTGACCTTTTTTGACATCTCATCTCAGCACCTCAAACACCTGCATCGCTGATGTTTGGGACATCTTGTTTCTGAGGGGGGGACTGAATACAAATGTTTATTTTTCTGCATTGGGGTGAACCTTGTAAAGGGCCAAGAGTAATGAGAGAGAGGATTGCTTAAAGCTTAGGGTGCAGTGCTGTTGTTCATCGTATGTAGATTCACTTACAGGAGTATGAAATAGTTGTAAGGCAAAGGCAGACACTCTGCTTGCAACTTCATCACCAGCTACTCCACTCTGTCCCCCAGTGACACCCACTGAAGTTTCGTGTGTCTCATAAAATGCCAGGGTATTGTTTTGGTTATGGTGCAGGAACTGGCAGTGGTGGGGTTTTGGTGCCCCACCCTTTGTGTGTGAAGCAGGTTTCATGGTGTGCCCGTCTCCACGAGTCTTGTGTATTTGACACCATACCTATACTTTGCAAGTTAGGTGGGAATACTCTTTCTTGATGGGAAAGGACAGCATTTTGATACAGGAGGCTGGTCTTGAGTTAAGTGGAGAGAGAACCTGGTCCAGGATGTGCCAGGAGGTGAGCAGCTGGTGTATCTGGGGCCAGAGGGCCGTGAGCAGTACAGCCCAGGGCTGGGCTATGCAGTATCACCAGGGCTGTGCCCCACTGGGGTTGCCGGGTCATGGGCACATGAGCTAGTGAGAACCAGTGAGTTACTGGAGGCTGGAGTTTATCACAACTCTGGTTACCAGTTTTCACTTCTGGTTTCCACCTTATGCCCACGCTGAAAGCCATTGAAGAAAGGGCTTTTGTCTCCATCCATGGAAATGAAGTGTTTTGTTGCTTAACTTAATGAGAGCAGGACTCTCCCATTGACAGAAATGAATGAAAAGTGGCCTGTTTTGCTTGCAAAGGATTTTCTCTAAGCTTCTGAGACCAAAGCAGGCATCAGAGTGAGAAGCAGAGCCGCGTATTCTCTGAAGTTCCCACCTGAAGGGATAATGATTATAAACTTTGTTAGTGAAACTTTATCTCACTAGTGATGTTAAATCGTTTAACAATAAGGTATTATCTTTTTCCTCTGGGCAAAAGTTGTTTCCATTTTGATAGATGTCTCATTACAGAAGTTAGTATGTAAACTAGTTGATCTTGTTCACTTTGGGAACTCAAAGGGAGGTTGAAACCATCTTCCTTTTGCCTAAAAAGTTCTCAAAGGCATGAAAGTTTAATCTCTTATTAACATTTGCCTGCAGCTATTTCTAAACTGTATTAGTTGGTTTCTGGGAAATTAATTAATCCTAAAGGAATGATCAAGTGTTCTTAGCGTTGTGGGTTTTATACAGGACTAGGGCTTCACCAAAAGACACAGTATTTCAACAGAAAAGCATTACAGGGGTAAATTCAGAGCAATGCAACTTGACCTTTTCATCTTCCCAGCTCTGTTAACTCCTATAAGACTCGTTTTCATAAGTCACAAAGTGACTGTTGCACCACAGAGCAGCAGTAAATGTGCTAATAGTTCTGGTATTTAAACTAGTTTCTCATCCCCTTAGAAGGACACTGAAGCTCCTATAATTGAATAACAAGGGATTCAGGCCAGCCTGCAGGACCCTTTTGTGCTTACTATACTTCTGTGGTCTCTAGTCAGGAATGTGGACTTTCCTGAGGAAGACAAGGTGCTGAGTTTTTAATGCATTTATGTGGAGACCTCACCCTTCAGATCTCTTCAGAATTCCAGGCTACTGCTTTAGAGACACTGAAGCCCAATTTGTATTGTAAATTCCTTCTCACAGTCTTCAAGGCATTACAAATCACCATCTGTAGCATTCCTGTTATGTTTGGTAGGACACCTTCACTAACACTGCAGGATGCTGCCTCAGAAGAGGTATCACTAGCAAACCCTGGGGGAAAGCAGGGATGGAGCATTACTGACTGTGCTGTGCTGCCCTTTGTGGACACTAAACTCCTTCTGAGAGGTGTGAATTGAAGACCTGCACTAATGGATTTGAGTGCTAACTCTGCAGGGGGATGAAGTCATCACTCCCTATGTTGGGAGGTGACAGGGAGTATGAAATGGAGCAATGGAGGAAGCCTGTGAAGAAAAATTGAGAACTCACAAAATAGGTGCAAAAGACTGGAAGTGCTATAATAGGATCATAGAATAGTCATAGAATGCTTTAGGCTGGAAGGGACCTCCAGAGGTCATCTGGCCCAACCTCCCTACACAAGCAGGGACATCCCCACCTAGAGCAGGTTGCTCAGAGCCCCAGCAAGCCTGACCTTGAATGACTCCAGGGATGGGGCCTCCACCACCTCTCTGAGCATCACCTTCCAGTGTCTGTCACCCTCAGATTAAAGGACTTTATCCAGCCTAAACCTCTCCTTTTCCAGCTTAGAACCATTGCTCCTTGTCCCATAATTACAAACCCTTTTGCATAGACCTTCCCCCACCTTCCTGTAGGCACTGGAAGGTCACTATAAGGTCCCCCTGGGGCCTTCTCTCCTCCAGGCTGAACAGCCCCATCTCCCTCAGCCTGTTCTCATAGGAGAGATGCTCCATTCCCCTGATCATCTTGGTGGCCTCCTCTGACACGCTCCCGCAGGTCTCCATCCTACCTGTGCTGGGGGCTGCAGAGCTGGACACAGTACTCCAGGTGAGGTCTCAGCAGGGCAGAGTAGAGCAGCAGAATCACCTCTCCATCTGCTGGCCACACTTCTTTTGATGCAGCCCAGGATGTGATCAGATACGTGCAAGCAAGTTTCGTACTTAAATCAGAATAACTAATTGCACAACTCATTGTTATGCCACAATCTGAAGACATTAATGGCTCACAAAGTGAGTGTGAGTCAACAATGTCATGTTGTCAAGAAAAAGGCAGGCATCCCAGGGAGGGTGTTAATAAGCAAGACAGGAGTCTGCAGTACAAGATAAGTCAGCCTTCTGCTTTCCTTCACACTGCTAACGCCTCGGCCAGAGTGCAGTGGCTGGCTGTGGGCATCCAGGTTAAGAAGGATGTGGGGCAGTTTTCAAAGATCCTAGAAGACAGCAGCAAGAACTATGAAAGGTATCAAACCTGTGACCTGTGAGGGTAGAGCTGAGGAACAGGCCTTTGTCTAGAGGAGGAGAAAATGGAGGGGAGACATGAAATGAATTTTCATCCATCTGCAAGAGTCAATCTTCATCTCTGCTACTTTGGGGTTAAAGCATAATAGGCTTAGCAGGTGAAAGATGGAATTAGAAGCCAGGAAACCTTGTTAATGACTGGAGCAATTAAATGCTAGAAAAGATCAAAGGATTCTGGAGATGTAATGGAATTTTTGCTGGCTGTCTTCTGATGATCTGTTCTACAGGCTCAAAGAAATTCCTTCAGGAGTAGTTGATGGTACCTTTTGACAGGAGGGTGTCTTAAGTGACCTCCAGAGGTCAATTCCAGCAGTACTATCTATAATATTAAAAATTACACAGAGAAGAGGAGGATCAGATCTATCCTATCAACTCTGTGTTAGTGGAAAAAGATGGATGCGTGTGTGTATTTGGCATTTCTCAGTCATTAGAGCTGCACAAGGGTGGATGAATTCAACTTTCCTATTGATTGCTGCCTAGAGGAGATCCCGTGGTCACCCACAGAGCAGGATTATCTGTACAATCAGCCTCTGACCTGGGTTTTACATTAAAAAACATGGACTCTGTCTGATGTGCAGCAAATACTGAGTAGCAAGGCAGGCTTTTCACCTTTCTCCCATGTCTGCTAATCTATTTCCTGCACTCTTCCAGGATCTGTGATGTGAAGCCAATTTCATGGTTTACACCAGACAGGCTGAAGCAGGAACAAACTTTTGTTCTGAGTCTGCACTGCACCTAGTAGAATAGAGTTCCACCATAACACAGCCCAAGCCCCACAGTATTAAAGGTATGGAGGGAGTTGTTTCATCACTAAGGAGTTTGTTTCTATAGATTTCTTGTGGCTCCATACATCTCACATACACTGACAGCACAGAGAAAGAGCAATCTCTAAGCAAGCCTATCAGACTGACAGCTTCTTACTCCTTTTCACTGCAGGGCAATCACGTGCCAGATATTAAAAAGAGTGCTTTAGAAAATATCAGAATGAACAATAACATCTGTAAGGCACCAACAGTGAAGGCAGTAAACAAAACAAAATGAAGTAGAGCACACCAAGGGTGCTAGATTGTTAGTGTTTGTTCCCCTTAAGGTATAAATCATTTCTTAGATGATTGACACATGGGATTGAATTAATCTAAAAAGCTTACTTATTTGCATTCTTTGAAAACTGTTGGCCATACACGAGCCTGGGGAAGTTATGTAACTGTCATCCAGAGTTGTGCATTTAAGTGTTTGTCAAGTAAGTTCTGCAAACTGATGTTTCTTAATTCTTCTGAAAGATGTACTTGGTAATTCGACAGGAAGATAACAAGCCTGTTACTCCTCTCTCTAAATATAGAGAACATAGATATTTACCTCTTCAGTCGAAATACAGCAACCTGAATACCTAAAAGAACAATAGTCACAATTAATTTTCTTATCATTCATTTGTGCTTTCATTTTAAAGCATTTTTATCTTCAGATTGATTCTTTGAAGGCTGAGTTTTCTTGTCCAAGAAAGTGCAGTGTAGTGGTGCAAGCGTAAAAGGCTAAAGCATAAAAGCATCACGGCCACTGTTTTTGTTTTTTTTCTTTAATTTGAGCTTTTATCCCTAGCTCCCGGGTTCAGGTATCAGTTGTATGGAAAGGGAAATCAAATATCTGTGACTTTGCTCTTTTGAACATCCATTTGTGTGTGACTCTCACCGTACGATCTGTTTGTCACCAGCTGTTACTTCTGGCTGCTAGCTTGAAATCCAGAAGCGGGAATTCTGCCCTAAATGCACCTTCAGAGATTCTGTATTAACACAAGATCCGTAATCAATGTCCAGCAATGAAGGCAACATAACTGGCATCTCCTGAGAACAGATTCACTGGAGCAGCTCATTGTGTAGAGAAGCTTGAGAAGTTAAGAATTGCCTTTCCATCGATCGTTAGCAAATGTGGCACCCATCCTCCTCCTGCTGCCTGGGGGCAGGGAGCAGAGCACAGCGATTTGGGGGGTTCTGAGCCAGCAACAGCTTCTGCTGCCATTGCTCTCCATACGTTCAGGCATCTGATGGGGATAGTATTTACATACTAAAAAGAACACATAAAAATTAGGATAGTAATTGTGGGTCCTCTGGCACTGCAGCATCACTTAAACACTACTGCTTTTATTCCTTGGACAAAACAGTCAACAGCAGCAGAAATTGGGGTGGTGTGTGGTGTGTGTGTGTCCTGCACATGCAGCTGTGTGTGGTGGTTAGGAAACAAAGGCTTAGTGGATTGTTTTGCTCCTCTTCCAGTAGCTGTGATAGGCCTGCAATTTCCACATTTATGACTGTTTCTTGGTTTTTTTCATGTGCTCACCAGGGGTGTGGGGAGAGCAGGTGTGTACTTAATAGACTACTGGTATTTAAGTGGTGATCTGGGAGGTGTTAGGTTTACATTTTCTTCTTTTTTCTTATGAGCAGTCTTGTCTCTCTTCCCTCTCTGCTCTACTGCCTTTTATTTCATTTTTAATACCAGCTTGTTTTAATTCCTTCCTGCATCTGTTTCTTAATTTCAGTTCATTTTCACTTCTTCCCCTGATGTATGGTGCTTATCCGTGTATGTGCTAGGCATTTAAAGCTGAACTCCTTTAATGAGTGTTTGGTTTCTCTGTGATAGAACATCAGGACATCTGTGCCTGTGTAACCTGTCTCCTTATTCTGTCACCTTTTCCCCTGAGCCCTCTGGAATCTCATGGGGTTTTCTTTGTCTCGTTTGGGTTGTTAAATTGCTTAACTCAAGAATAACTCTTTAATTGAAAACAAAAATAACAGATAGGTCAGATCATACTTGTTTTACATAGGTATTCTTCTTCCCGAGCTATGCTACGTTCTTCTGAGAAGATGGGGTGAGGTGGGACTCACCGGGGCAGTGCAGGTAATGAGATAGTGGAGAGCCACTGGTGACTGAGGGAACAGGTGTGGGGAACAGCAAGGTTTGGCAAGCCAGTGAGTTACAGCCTGAAGCCAAAAGCCTGTATCTCCTGCACAAAGACTGGGGGACTGCCAGGAGAGGCACTGGGTGCCTGGGCAGACCTTGTGATAGGAGGGCTCTGGCGACAGTGTCTGATGCTACTCAGAAAGGTACGGAGTTGATTAAAAGCAAAGACAGAGTTGCTTTGAGCTTTCCCTATTTTAAGGGAAACATTCCAGATTTTCTTTAGAGAAAAGTAGGCTTTTTTGCATTTAAGTCTTTCAGTCTTTCTCATTGCTTTCAGATCCACCATAGGTTGGTTTGAAATCCCGTGCCCTTCACGTAGGTTGCAACCTATACATAAAAATATAGGAGAAATCCTCCCTCACTGCAAACACTGTGGACAGTTTTGAGTAGAGCAAGGTTTTTCCCCTCAGGCAGCAGATGGCTTATGTGTTTTGCATCAATAGAAAGTCCTAAATCCAAGACTACAGTAAGTAACAAGCTGATAACATTTATCAGAGTTGTTTTCACTGGTCTAGGCACTTTGCTGAATCTGGGGCCAAAGGAAATGAAATATTGGCTAAGGTGAGGGTGAACATTGTGAATTTACAGATGTAAGTTTGCACACTGTTGTGGGCATTGCTTGGTTTATTCTCGGGACTTGTTTACGTCTAGAAGCTGAATGCTGGGTGAATTTTCTTATGGGGAAAAAAATGTACTGTTTCATGTAAGCAAAGAAGATAAGAAACATACCTGCAAGCTGGCTCTCCAAGTTGTAGCTAAACTGCTTAGTATTTCTTGAATCTAACAGCTTTGTATTCTATAAGCAGAGCTCCTGCAGGGCTAAACCAAGCAATGTGGTAAATGTATTGTGTGCAAAATACATTTTGTGTGATTAAGGCAAGAAATATGCTCTAACGTAATAATGACTTTCGGTACCAAGGCCAGTCTGAAACTTTCATTTTCAAAACTTTATAATTATTATATCAAAATAGAGAAAAATGCCTCTTTAAAGTTCATCTATTTTCTCTTCTTGTGTCTACTCTGTAATTAAAGTACAAATGAAGTAAGTTTTAAGTGCAGGGAGTGATTTTAATAGAAGTTGAATTTAAAAAGTAGTGGAAAGAAACTAAGTCATATGTCAAATCTCTTCAGATTGTAAGTTAATAATATTGAAAATCCTTTAGGTCATGTTTACTTTTATAAAATTACCATGCAAAAACATCACTAGGCAAAATACAATATGCATAATTGAAGCAAGTTAAATGATACGAAGAATGCCTTGAACAAATCGCTGTGAGCGACGTACTTATACATAACCATTAGTGTAACGCCATAAGTCTACTTAATTAGACTTAATTACACTACTGCAGAAGTCAACACGCAAGCTGTGAGATGTGAAGAGAGCCATTTTTACCTATGGCTGTAGGGAGCGTTGTATTTATGCAAGGCATTGACATGGCTTTACTGGAAAGGGCTAATTGAAACGATTGGGTTTGACTGCACTAGCAATACGGAAACAGAGCGACTAAAACCACGCCAAGTGCTGGAGGACTGCTCAGGAATCAGAGCTGTAATCTGTTCTGATTTGACATGTCATATCAAAAGCATTCTAATGCCTTGCTCAGAACTTTTTGTTCAAAGAAACGCACAACGCCATCCAATTCTATTGGAATTTCCCCACGAATAAAACATTGCACAGCCCTGCAAACCAGCCTGGAAGAAAGCGGTGCTAAACCATTGCTACCTGGCTGGAAAGGGTTAGAACTTGACATTTGATATGGCTTACACTGACACAAATCTGAAGAGATTTTGTGGCAGTTAGCGGTGTTATTCCGCTGAAGAGCTGGTCTGATACCAGCATTAGGTCTAAAGCTTCTCAAAATCACTAAAGGCGGGGTAGGATTGCAGACATTGGAGTGAAAAGAAGTTACATGTGCAATGTAACAGGTTGTCTCCATGCTGTCTTTTTCCAACACAGTAGTTGCTGAATACTGTCATTTTTTGCTCAGGCTCAGAAGGTAGTTGTTAAGGGGACATACTGTCCCAAGAGGCCCATGACAAGTGTACCTACTGAACCAATCCTTTCCAGCACCTTTGCCAATGACTTGGAGGAGGGGATGGAGTGCATGCTCATCAAGCTTCCAGATGAGTAGCACAAGGACACAGAGGAGAACAGTAAATACTAAGTCCTGCAGCTGAGAAGGAAAAACCTGGAGCAGTGATGCAGTCTGGGGGCTGCCTGTCTGTGGAGCAGCTCTGCTGCAAGAGACTTGGGAGTCTTGGCAGACAACAAGCTGGCCATCAACCTAGAGTGTGCCCTGGCAGCAAAGACAGCCAACAGCATCCCGGGCTGTACAAACCACAGCACAGCCAGCAGACTGGAGGAAGTGCTTGGCACTTGAGACCACATCTGGATGCTCTGTCCAGTTTTGGGCCCATCAGCACAGGAAGGGTGCTGATAAACCACAGTGATTCAGCAGAAGACCTCTGAGATTCTTGGGGGATGGAGGATTTACCCTGTAAGCTGGTGCTAAGGAAACGGGGCTTCTAGCCTAGAGTTGGGAGGGTTTTGGGGGCACCTAAGGGCAGCCCGCTGGAAGCCAGGAGGAGGTTACAAGGCCTCTGTCACACTGGTGCGTAGTGGGAGCGCAAGAGGCAGTGGGCAGAAATTAGAACGAGAGGTTCAGCCTGACTGAAGTGAAAAACAGCCCAGCAGCCAAGCAGGTTACCCAGGGAGGTTGTGCAGTCCCCATCCTTGAAAGTTGCCATTATACAACTAGATAAAAGCTCTGAGCAAGCTGAGCTGACCCTTCTTTGAGCAGGAGCTCAGACCAGAGTCGTCCTCAGGTCCCTTCCAAAATCTCTGATTTCATGAGAGTTTTTAGAACTAGTTTTTCAGAGTGTTTCCCCACAGCCCTCAATTCAGGGTATGAATGCAGAGGAACAGGTCAAGATTTTCAATGAGATTTTGAGAAGAACTTTTCTCAGGTGCAACCAGAATTTCTGGAATGGCTTTTTCTTTTTTCTTCTTTTTTTGAATCATAGCCAGAGTTTGGGGAGATGCATGACCAAGGTCACAGGATCATGTAATGACAGAATCAGCTAACTACCCAGGAGTTATGCAGAGACATAGAAAGAAACAGTGCTGCCTCTGAAGTGTAAAATCACTGTACTTTCCCCTCCTGTTTACATTACTCCTCACAGTCCTGAGTATGAACCTTCTCCACGGGAAGAGTTATGATGGATTTGGGGAAAGGAGGGGATTAGAGAGGTCCTGGTTTACGAAGGAAAGAATCAACTTCCGATGCTGCTTACTGCTAATTAATGCAGTTAAGGGGATAGGAGACATAAATTTCACTAGAACTGCTTTTCTTAGGAGGGATGACATCTAATCCAAGAAAAGGATGAAGAGCTTTTCTGTGCTGAAAGCTTTAAGTGATTCATTTTAGAAGCATCTTTAACTCACAGTAACCATAAATTTAAGACCTTGGTCAAACTCCTCAGGTGGTGTGCATGGATCTACTGACCTCTGTGGGATACATCTGATTCATACCCATGGAGCATGAAGACCCAAACCCTCTTCTAGGCAGAGGGAGCAGACAAATGTTCTTATATGTGGGGAAAAAAGCTTAGAAAGATCCTATCTGAGAGTAGAGTACTGCAAAAAACCCTTCTCACACAATAAGGCAATAGATTGAGAAGGCAATAGATTGAGAAGTCACATTCAGGGCTGTGGAATAGAAAAAGGAAATATTTTTTTTCTTAGATCAGAAACAAACACCTCAATGAGATAAAGACTCCTGGCTCCTGGATGCCCAAAATATGAGAGCTCCTGAGGCTGAAATTTCTTCTTTAGGAAAGTGTTCAGCCTACCTGTCACTCAGTGATTGAAAAGTATGTTAAGAAAATAGAGTTTATTAGAGCAGAAGATGAGGACAGAGTTGTGAAGTCCAGAGAGGTGAAATAAATAAGCTCACTATGGACAAATTGATAAAGCACCTCAAAAGATGAAGAGCATGATTCAACAACCTGCCAACAATTAGCACTACACTGAACTGAAAATTGACATTAGAGTAGATAGATACCTGCTCTGGTGTAGAAGAGGGAAAAAGGTTCAGGATTTTCTTCTCCAGTGTGCTGCCACAGGAATGGTGATTTATCAGTCTGAAGGAATATTCAGAGATTTGGAAGGAAACCCTTCTGGGGGAGCACTGGGAATGTGCTGCTGTGTCTAAAAGCTAAGACCAAGTTTTCTTTATCTAGAAAGAATCAGCAAATGGACAAGAAAGCCCCTGGAAGGGGTAGGGAAGTGTATTGCTACCAAGGGATAGTGTCAAATATAACCCCTAGGTGTGTGTACGTGTGCACGCTGTGTACTCATACGCTACGGTTCCTGACCGGAGAATTTTAAACACTCCTGACTTTTGGCAGTACTTGTCATTTTCCCAAGGCTTTTCCAGGTGTTTGTGAGACCTTCCAAGTATTAATTCTTGTTGTTATTCTGCCATTTGACTTTTTGGGAAGCGTGCAGATTTTTTAAAAAATAAAAGTTTTCCAAAGGTTATTTATGCAATGAACTGCAAGTTTCCTAGGCTTCTTAATTCGATCTCTATTTGTGTTTTCCATTTGAGAGGCTGCAAATAGCTAGTGGGAAGTCCTGGCTGCTATTTGTTTTTTGTTGGCTAGAGGAATCAAGCTCAGGAATAAGTTCCATGGGTTTTAGGAGACTTAGGAAAGCAATTAATGTGATCTGGTTTATTTATTATACTTGTCAGGCATTTATGCAACGTGAAATCAGATCAGTGTGGCATATGTCAGATCTGGTTTGCATGCTCTAGTTAGGCAATTTATTTGCTCTGTGCATATAACCCAAGCATAAAGAATGCACTGGACTATAAAGGAAGTCAAAAGCAAGCAGTCTGGATTTTTTCCAGTGGCTCTATCAAAAAAATTATTCCTGAGCTGCATGTCTGCAAATAAAATCCTATCTCAAGTTCAAGTATGCATCCAGCTTTTTATGGTTTTTGTATTTTGCACCTCCACTCTAGTCTAGCCCCGAGCACCAAAGATTTACCTGGCATTTACTACTCAGTGTTACCAGACTTTGCTGGAACTGGGAACTTGCTGCCTTACAGGGCTGCAGCCCCAGTAAAGGGTTTGATTTGAAGAAATTGAGCCTTTTCCATTACTCAGAGTGAAGTAATGTCACAGATATATGGAAAAAGGGCAAACTAGGACACTCTTTTTTCAATCTTTCTTGATTGTGACCACTGAAAGTTGTATTGTGAAATGTTAAAAGTCAAGGTCTTCTATTTTAAAGGGAATAATCGATGTCTAGATTTATGATAGTTTTTCAGAAAGCTTAGATTTATTTCTCCAAATACAGCTTGACAGGCACTCATTAATAGAGATTTTTGTCAGCATGTTGCCTCTCCAGACCTAACCCATTTAGCTGTAAATGACTCCTCCAAAAAAATACGGAATTGGTCTTTTATACTGAAAAGGTACATGCTCAGTTACACAAAAGATCGTCAGTAACTGATGCCATAGAGGTTCAATTAAGATGTAAAGTGTCAGCAGTAAACTCCATAAACTAGTCTTTTATGGGACACATCAACTTTTCAAAGTCTTAAAACTGTGTTTAAGAATACGACTCCTGCAGCCTCATCCTGCTTAATAAACAAAGATTAAATTAAAAAACCTGACAGGGCATGGTCCTGACCAACCTGCTTAAGTTGGCCATGCTTTGAGCAGGGTGGCTGAATTTGCCAGTCTCCTGAGCTGCTTTCCAACATCAGCATGTTCTCAAAACTCGCTGTTCTGGTGCTGTTCTCTCCTGTAAGGAAGCTCTTGTGGCAAGTTGCTGTTTAAATTTGAATTACAGCAAAGCCTCTACTTAACCTATTTTCAGCAAATGATGAACTGAATTTGAAGCTTGTCTTTGAGGATATGCTATAGCTATCTATGTAGTGTTTTTGTTAATTAAAGCAAATTATCTTTCATTAAGGTTCTTGAACTGAAGTCATCTTAAAGGGAATATTATGTATGCAGTAGCATCCAAGTTGTTCTTGCCAAAGCTAGACAGCAATTTCTCTTGCTGATGGAGCGCTCCATCATAAGAACAAGGAGACAAATTCTGCACTGTTCTGTACCTGGCAGAACTCCATGGACTTCATTAGGTGGATTTGCCCTGCCTGGGACAGATTTTCAAATGCTGTAGGAATATGGCATAAAAAAGCATCTAGATTTGAGAAGTTAAACCAGCTACAGCTCTGGCCTCCTATAAGCAAAGTAATAATGCTGGTGATGTACGCTCCAAATGTAGGGGGCTGAATCTTCTAAATTAACCCCAAACTTGCATTAGAATAGTAAGAATTTCAGAACTGGTTTGGACTGAAAATTGTTTTGAAATAACTTGCAAGAAGGAATTTTTTTAAAGGCATTTTGAGCAAGTACAGTATTGCTCCTATCACAACAGAAACTCATTTATTGTAGTTTTCTTCTATTTCCCAATTGAGACAAACATCGACCTGATAAAAGCTGGGGCAGAAAGTCTCAACTACTTCCTTGACCTTTCCAGAACAGCACTCTGGACTGGCAAAACCTACGTTGCCTCAGCGCCACGTGTATGCTAGCGAGCGCTCCGCTTGACAGGCTGTCAGCATCTTCAGCAGGACAATGTTCTTTTGAAAATTCTAGCGCTTGTCTGCTAGGCGCCGATGCCAGCAGACAGTCATGAGGATTCGCTGAAGTGCTGGGGTTTTTTTGTGATGTCTGTTGCAATGTGATGTATGCCTCTAGGTCCACAAACTAATGATGCTCAAATGTCCTTCCTTCCACTTTGATCCAAAGACAGGAGATGAGTGGAAATGAAGAGGGAAGAACAGACAGGAAAAAATAGCAAAATAGCAGATGCAGAAAAGAGGTCAGGATAAAAAGGGCAAATGGTCATCCAGAGAGTGAAACAGAAAGCTTTGAAGAGCCCAAGGAAATGGAACCTGCAAAGAAATTTTTCTTCGGGATATTTTTACAGGTTTATTGTTAGTCTTTTTTTCCCCATGGAGAAGCGTATCTTCTCACTAGGTGTGTGCATCCCTTCTCCCCAGAGGAACTGTTGAACTACCTGACCAGTTGAAATAATTTTGTAGAAGACTGATCCCTATAGGTTTCATCAGCATGTATGACAGTGCAGGAGAGAAAGAAAATCTCTTCCTCTTTGGGAGTGGAAGATGCAAGACAAGTACATACTATGTTACCTGGAGAATCCACACTGGAAAGAAAGCTGATTGGCACCTAAACTTTGGAAAAGGTTCAGGAACAGCTTGTACGCCAGCCTATCAACTATGAAACCCAAGTAAGTAGGAAAAAAAGTTTTACTAGTTCTGAAACTTATGGATAGCTCTAGGTGTTTTATTTTAGAGAAAAACTGACTAGAGAATGGGAAAGATTGCAAGGGCTAGTTCACTAGCTAAAAGCTGTTTTTGCTTAACTTCAGCTTTGTTAAATTCTAAATAGCTCTCTGATGGGGTGGAAACAAGAACTGTGATAAACAGCTGGAGAACTGAGACTTCCCTCTGAGAAAATGTAGCAAAATTTCAGGACTAATTATGTAAGTAAACACTGCACTCCTCATCAAGGAAATAGGTCTGGTGTAAGAAAATAATAGAAGAACTCGGTCAAAATAGATGTATTAAAGGAGAGTGACATCTACAGTAGCAGGGAGTAAGCCCAGTCACCCGGCCTACAAACTGGTTTGGTCACAGAGACATCTTCAAATGTTTAAACCACACGTGCTTTCCTCAAACCAGAGCTGGTCTGTGACAACACAGCGAGTTCCAGCAGCAACAGTGCTGGTTGGAAGGTGTACTGAGACTACAGAACACATCATCCAACACACATCAAATAGAGCAAATAAGAAAAGCTCTATGGATACTGGTGCTGTGCTTTGATTTTCCCCTAGCATCTGCTACAAGGAAGATTCACATTGCGTGCTTGAGACAGGGAACTTAGCTGAGACTTGTGTCTCAAAGTGAGATGCTTTGGCTATGAATGTTATCAACAGAGAGATAGAGGTGTCCACCTAAGGTGATTCAAGACTTTAAATAAAACAGCTGAAATATCCTTCTATGCTGCTCAATTTAATAACAAAAAAAACCTGTTAGTGTGGTAGCTGTTGCCATGTGTCACTAGCTAAGTCAGTCATATCTGAAAGAAGATGCCTCAGGGTGGAAAACAGCCTCAGAAAATTTACCTTTTAAAACAAATATACAAAGGTAAATTTAAGATCATTCTAAGGAAAGAAAAGGGAAAGAAAATCTCAGAAATAAGGCTCTTTAACTAGACTGTGCTGAGACATAAATGTGTAGCTTTCAGGGTTTGGGATGCGTGTATGGAAAAAGTGTGACTTTGGAGACAAATTTTACCGGCTTATTCACCTTACGTCAAGTAATTTTTCAACTCACAGTTGCAGTTTCTGCTGGAAAACCCGATGCTTTGAAGTGAAGCTTTGAAATATTCCATGTTTTGTCACCCAAGACATTTTGTGAAGGTAGCCCCTCCTCTGGTAGGATGGAGCTGCGTTGGGAAAATAGTGCGTTCCTTCCCTAGCCAAGTAACTTGACATCATTCTCAACTTTTAAGTCCTACAGAGTGAGTGCCTGACAGGAATGGTTGATTAACAGCAGCTCCTACTGTTCTCTATAAATATTTTTATCCATTTAATATAACGTTGATGGCTATATTTCCTCTAATGTTGAAGGTCACATAATCACGTGGTCCTTATCTCGCGTTTGACTGGAAGTAGGTGCGGAGAGACAGCAGCTAGACTGAACAGAATTGCTTAAGTTACTTGTTACAGGGTCCTATTGTCCTCAGCTTGTTTCTATCAGCACAGCATGCTTACCTCAGTGGAACTGAGTACCTTTAGCCCAAGTGAAAATCTAGTCCATGAAGTCCCTTCTTGCTCTGTGCTTATGCAAATTATTTCTTTTATTCTTGTTTTTCTTACGTGGCATTCAAAAGGCCTTATCACTTTGTTCTCAAGCATCCTATCTTTAGGCTTTTAATACCAGCCATTTTAGAATGGTATATTCAACACCACAACTTTTCACTTTATTAAATAAAGATAAGGAATAAGTAACATTATTCAACAGCTTCCTTCCTATTTGTAACAAACACACTTTACTTTCCTAGGCTATTTGAACCAGTAGGCAAAGTGCATATAAGAACTGTGGATGGCCACCATATATATACACACCATATATGGACTATATTGTGTGAAAAATATGTTCCTGTTAAGAGTCGATCATGAAATGACAAACATTACTACTGTGGAATTTATAATATAGAACACAGCTATTTAAAATAGAAAGAGAGTGAGAAATATTTCCTGTTATGTGGGGTTTTGTATAGAAAGCTTGACTAAATAAAAATAATTTAGAATAAACTGTAAAACCCACTTTTTTCACAGTAGTAAGCATTCCAAAAGCAAATATTGCAGTTATTGAAAATGACAATATATTTTCTTTTGCTTCAAGCATCATTAGCAAAATTGCCTGTTCCTTTTTTCTGCTAGAATCCATGTTGTGGGTGCTAACAGTAATAATAGTAAGAGGAGCACAGAGAGAGTTTTAGCCATTACGTGGTGAGTGCAAGCCCAAAGGTTAGAAAAATTGTGCTTTGATTGGTATGCTGAGTATTACTGGGATCTAGTCTGTTAAGAAAATAATGGGATCAATTTTTTTGCAAGACAGCAACAGCATAAAAAGAGATTCATTTAGTTGATGATAAAACTCTGTGTTTCTCCCCCAGCAATCTTAAATTCTGACCCCGTGCGTGATTTAAGTGAAATGATGTTGAAGAGGATGATGTAGGGTGGAGCGCGTAAACTTTATTTTATACCCATTGCAGCAGAAGACAGTAGATATAATCTCTGCGCTACAGCGGATCCCCAGAACATCATAGTTGTTTGGCTCTATGCTTTAAAATAATGCCTATAAAAGAAGACCTATTACAAAGCAGAACACTTCCCAAGACATAAAAAACACTTGAAGGAATATTTTTTCACTTAATGTGTGTCTGGCATTTCAAGTGACTGGAAAAAAACATCTGAGTGTAATTTGTTATTTTTACACACTTCCTTTAAGGCACAGCTATAGTGCTTTGTTTTGGAAACCGAGAATAAGACCAACACTAAAGGCATGCTCTCACTTTGAAGAAACTGTATTTTTATTAATGCAAACTTTAGATCTATGATAGTTAAGGCAGAAGTGATTTTGATTTACTTGTACATTTTATGTTGCTATTCATTGTTGTATCCTGTTACTTTTGGGCTGGGACTTTCAAAGGGACCATGTCTAAATCTGTTTGAAATCTACCAATTACCTTGGTCCCCTTACAAATTCGTAGCTAGAAAATCATCAGCCTCTTCAGTTTTTAGAACACGTATGTATAGGTGACGATTGTCAATTTTTAAGGCAGAAAAGGGATGATGGTTCGCTGCCCTCTCCCCATGGGGTAGCGTAAAATAGCCAGGTGAAATGAGGCATAGAGTGGCCTCCATAACCTTCAGCTGTGAATGCGCAGACAGGGGCTTCTACCTGTGCTGAGCCCACCTCTTTAATTGCCCTCACTGGTGTAAGGAAGGTCAGTAGTTTTTCCCAGCTATTCTGATTATACCTAATCAGTTTTGCAAGTTAATGCAAGCCAGTTTGCTGCTGGCTTCCTCTCATAAAGCCCTGGCAAAGTAGAGCAGCTGAAGGGAAGCATCAGGGTGTCATCAGCTGCCTGCGGTCTGTGAATGTGTGTCCTCAGGAGCTAATGGAGCTAATCCAGGGGAGAAGGCACTTGAGAACCAGGCCTTTAGGAGAATGTGCTGACGTGGTTATTTATGGGCTTTTGTAGTGGTGATTTCTCGTGGCTACGATGCGTTGGTAGCGGTCTTCTCAACGAGGTTGCTTGTTTGTTAGATTTCAAATGAGAATTATATAAAAATTGCAATTGTGTCAGAGGCTGAGCTACCCGCTATAGAAACAAAGCCACTGGAAGAGCATTTATTCCGGAAGCCTGATTTTGTGGTCTCTGGAATAAATTTGAACATATAAATGGCTAATAAGCTCTGTTTCATTTTCAGAGTGTTTTTTAGACTGAACTTGTTAATGTGTTTTAAAAATACCTTGTTAATTAGCTTCTACAAATCTCAGGTTGCATGCTAGTAAATTAACCCCTCTGAGAAACCCCAAGTATTATCATGGCTTTGAAGAGATAACTTAGATGTATTCATGTGTGTTTTTTTTTCTGTCACATGAGAGCCTTTCCTCCTCAACCCCAGGAATCCCACTATCCTGGTCCTCGGTACCCTGGCAGAATTCCTACTTTGTTTTCATTCAATTTTCTGAGATAAATCCTCACATAATCCACACTCTCAATTATATTTTCTTCTTCTGGTCATTTTTCATGGTCTGCATTGGAGGTGGGATGTAATTAGTAATACAGTGGTTTCCGTGCTGTTGCCCAACTTTTGTAATTAGTGACTCATAAGTTAAAAAAGTTCTTCTGAATTTGGCAATTTTTTTTCAAAAGATCTTGACATTTCAAAATAACATGATCTTGTCATATTTTTGGTGTGAAAAAAACCTCATATGTTTCAATATATTTTTGACATTTTGATATGTTGTGTCAGGGTATATCAGTCCCATCCTGGCTACAAGCAGCAGTGTGATTGACAGGGCTGGAGGAGCACACAGCAGTCCCAGCCATTCTCTTTCTAAATAAGATACATTCAGAGACTCAAACACTCCCCTTTCTCATCTTTTTAAATGAGGTTTACCACTCCAGGCATTACCTGACACCTTCACATCCTCCTCGGCTCCTTAGCTGTCACTGAAGGCTCCCCCATTTCTTAGCCACAAGATTGCCAGCCCCTGCCTGAGGTACAGGAGCCGACCACCGTGACTCTCCTGGCCCTGGCACAGGAGTGTCCGCTCAAGGTATCCCACACCAACCAGCATCGGGGTTAGAGTGAAGACAAATCCAGCCTATGCTATCCCCTCTGCTTGAAGGATTTTGGAGTCGAGGATACAAAGGCTTCAAGGCCAACTCATACCAACTGAAAAAGAAATATTGGTGGCATATGAAGGGGTTTGAGCTGCTTCGGAAGTGATTGGTACTGAAGGACAGCTTCTCCTTGTGCCACAGTTCCCAGTCCTAGGCTGGATGTTCAAGGGTAAGTTTCCTTCCCCTCATCATGCCCTCAATGCTACATGGAGCAAATGGGCTGCATTAATCACACAACTCAAACAGTGAATTTTTTTTTTTTTTTAATTTTCATCTCAGTTCTTCTCACTCCCTGCCCTGGCTGCAGTCAGCAGCTGTTTTCCCAGGCAGGGGCTGCTCCCAGCAGTGGTAACACCCCATGGGCAGAGTCACTACCAGGGGTTGGGGTGCAGACCAAGGCCACTGCTGGATCTTGTGAACCATGTTGAGGTGTGCAGAAAGTAAAGGCTGCACCTTCAGAGAGGAGAAGACAGGACAGGTGGCCCTGAACTGACCAACAAGGGCTTCCATCCCATATACCTCATATTCAGTATGAAGAGGAGAGATCACAAGAGTCAAGCTCACTTGTCTAGGCACATTTCTCTGCTTTGTTGCTCACTCCTTCAATGGCCGGCATTCCAGGAGGACTCTGTCCATTTTGCCTCCGATCCCAGTCTGTGTGTTCCTGACCCTGCTAACAGAATCCAGCTCCTGAACACAGCTCCTATCTGCTGTGGGGCCCAGACTGGGACTCCTCCAGTGCCTGCTCCACAGCACCAGTGGTGATGGTGGTGGAATTACCATCGGGGGGTTGGGTTCCATACTGGGTTTGTATACATTGTGTATATATATTCCGTTGTTATTATTAGCAGTTTAATTTTCATTCAAGCTGTTCTAGTTCCCTTTTCTACTGGCTGAGTCTCTCTCCCTTATTCCCTTTCTCTGCCCCCTGGGGGAGGAAGGGGGGTTAACAGAGCGGCTGTTAGCAGCCTAGTGGGCTGCCCTGACCCTAAACCGTGACAAGAAAACAGTGTTCTGGTATCGTCATCGCTCCTCTCCAGTGTAATAAGAGTGTGGAAAGGCTGAACGTGGAGGAAGTTCAGAGGAGAGCAGGAACAACTGCTGGTCTCTGTGCCAGTCCTGGCCATTTGAGCTTGTTCTTTTTGATGTCTGAATTTCTAGAAAAGGAACTGCTATTTTATTTTTTCTTTTCACCCAAACACCCCAAGTTTGAGCTGTATTCAAATGGATTCTCTGAGCTTTCTCTTCAGGCTGAATTTGAAGAAGGGGATTTGAAAAAACCCCAAACAGATGCAGCTAGGCTATTTGCATTTTTTTGGTGAGAGAGAAAAGGGATAATTTCCAAACTGGCTTTGTTGTGAAAAGCTGGTTTTCTCTAATGCATTTCTCTCTGTGGCCTAAGTATTAAGTAATATCTTGGTGGTTTTATATTGAAGACCACATGAACAGCAGCCAAGAAGAAAAAAAATGTGAATGAATGTATTGTAACTAATGAAACTTATTTGGAATGCCTGATCAACTGTATATTGGCAGAAGTCGTTGAGAGAGAAGTAGTGGGATTCAGATTTTGGGCTTCATTGGAATGGGAAGAAAAAACCCACTGTTTATATTCCATTTTCCTTTACCATCTTGTCATTTGCCTAATTGTGGAAGAGACTTGGGTGGGATGAATGGTATTTGTGAGTTGAGCTTTTCATCTAGAAACTTTAAGTTGGTGTTCAGGTTTTTGAGTCGTAATTTGCACATCTTATGAAATGCTGGGACAATGAAAAAATCTTAGATACAGTGGTATAATTGTTCTCTGCTCAGCCTGACCGTTAACCTTTTATGCTCTTTACAAAATGATGATGTGTGAATGCTAGTGTTTCTTCTTGATTAGAAGTGAGAGTGAGTGCTGTGCAGCAGTCATGTGAGGTACTATGATTTGGATTATGTTGCCATCCTCCACAATGGTAGTTCTCCAGATCCTGTCCTAGATTATTCCACTAAAATGATGGGATGCATGTAACATACAAGTCCAGGGCTGGTCTGGAAAGCTGGCAGCTGAATGTGCTGGTTTAGGCACTCTGTAAGGCACAGTTAAGAGATTCATAAGACCCACTTCATCCAAGTGCTTTGGTGTTCGGTCAAATTTGAGCTCTATCTGGAATAGTTCAAAACTAGATGAAAGCCAGTAGTGCTTGTAAGTGCTAATTCAATGGAACTTCAAAATGTCCTTAAGCTGGTGCAGGTGTCATTGTGAACAGAGCAACTTTTCCAAATTCTAAGTGAAGTAAGATACAACAGGTAAAGAAATGAGTGATAACCCACAATTCAGAGTCTTAAGTGATATGGCCAAGAGCTTATTTCACAAGATTCCCCCCCTCCAGGAGTAAATACAGAGTGAAAACAGTAAGAAATCTAAATTCTTAAATGTTTGTAGTGTGCCTGTGGCCTCAGTGAAGCTCCGTTGCTCTACTTCCTTCCGGGATAACAGCATGACTGAGTTTCAGCCTCTTTCAAGTGGTTTTTATCTTTGCAAAATGCATGACTGTACTTAGTTCCCTTGCTGGTTACATGACTGAATTCTGGCTCACCATTTGCCTTCTTTTCAGGTGAAGAGAAAGCTGAATTCTCTCTACACTTTCTGTATGGGCCGTGTCTCGTCATCTGGAGAGGTGTTGCAGTTGCAGCCACCAGCTTCTGAAGGTACATTGCAGTTACCTGTAGAATGATACAGAATGATACTTAATGACAACTGCTAGGAGACAAAGAAATCTACTTGTACGTGTTGGTTGGCATGTAACATGTAGGAGCCATTTTGTCCTTTTGTGGTCAGCAAATATCAGCTGACATACCTTTCTTTTAAAGAACACAAGCAACAGGGATCACATCCCAGTGTGCTGTCCGGCTAGATACAGGCTTTAGCTTATCAAAGCTCGAGGAAAACTGAAGACCCGAGTCACGTTTGTATAAACCAGTAAGGGAAGCCTTTATGGGAAGTCCTGTACTGGGCTGGAACCTCACAAATCAACATATCTGACACACAGACCTTTTCTGTAGTGGCCAGGAACTGTTTATCTTGGTGTGAAGAATAAGGGTTTCTATTTCTCTTATTCAATCTTAGGTAAGAGTTTTCAGTGTAAAGATGAGTGAATTTTCTGCTTCCTCTTTCTTCTTTTAAAAATCTTCAAAATTAATCTAGTCTGTATATGAACTCTCAGTGGAGATGAAGAAAGGGCTTTTCACTTCTTGAGCTGAATGCCACATAGGAAATACAATCAACAACCTCATCTAGCTACACTGAAGTAAGAACTGCGTATACGCAGTGTCTGACAAGGTTTTTGCTGGGAATTAACTTTATCCTTACAGGATCGACTGGTGAATGGGAAGGCTGTACTTCTGAGACCCAAGTTTTTGCCCATACCTTGTGGGGCAGTGGCTCTGGGGGTACGGCTTCCCCATTCAGAATCCATATCTGTGTGGCTATCGACTCCATTGTGCTTTGGGTCCTCTCCAAGTTGTCATTATCTGCTAAAACTTGCACTGCATCACAAGGGTAGAAGGTGTGATGAGCAGGGATGTTGGATTTCTGTCACTGAAAGCCGAGATGAGATGAGATCACGTAGGTGGAGGTTGTCATGATTTATTTCTGGTATGTGATGCAGAAACATCACCATGTTTGAAAGAACACCAAATGAAGGAGTTTCTTTTTCTTGCATCTGCAGTGAATTTCAAAAGGATGCCTTGTGTATCTGTATATTTTTTCAGTTCACAGTTTGATCCTGAAAATATTTTTACTTGTTGAATAACTGCTTCTGGAGGTAATTTCAATGGAAAAAGTCCTGTATGATCTCTCCATATTCTTTTAGAAAGTGATCTCTTGTGCTCTTCACAGTTTACTTCACGGTGAGGCTTTGTGATGCAAAAAAGACTACTGTGCACTGTGAACTTTGTCAGAAATTAACTGTAGGTAATGAAGTTCTGTATTTACCCCTAAAGTAAATGGTCTTTTTCAGTATGAAAGAAAAGTCTTCAAACTGAACTCTTACCTCAGAAAATGGAGAACTGTTGTAGTAATAGTTTTGAATTTTCTAAGTTTACTTTCCTCTCGTTTCTTCTACACTTTTAGGTAAAACCTTTTTATTGGCCTTGAAGCTAATTTTTTTATTGTTAGAAAAACCCCCAAAACACCATAAAATCTGTATCTAGGACAAACAAGGTGATGTTATCTGTGAGGCACAAAGGAAACAGATAAAGATAGGAGTTTTTATGATTCTTCTTTACTTGAGAGATTTAAGGTAAAAGCAGCAGCTGCAGAGAAACATAGTTGGATATTTAAGGTCAGAAATTATTAGATAGAAATGAAGTCCAAAAAAGTGATGGCTCTAGCTGGCACAGGGTTCCTTAGCTTTTGTTCCTTGAAAGTGGGAAGCTAAAAGAAGTGCATAAGGGAATAATGTTCTGGTGGTGTGGTGGGTTTTTTTGTTAGGTTAGTTGGTTTGATTGTTTTTTTGTTTTTGTTTGTTTCTTGTGTGTTTGGTTGGGGGTTTTGTTATGGTTTGGTTTTTTCACTTTCTGGACTGTACTTAGAAATCTCATGTCTTGTCAGTTTCTGAATGCATTTTTAGTTGCTTTTGTTTTTTTGAAGGCCAGACAATTCTCGCAGAACTGAAATCATGGTATTTTCTAGGTGCGCCTGTAGAATGGTTTGAGGAACATGTCAGTGGTGTATGAAAAATTCCTGACTACTTGTAACCCTAACTTGTCTTCCTTCTTTCATGCTGGGACTAATTGTATACGAAGGCAAGAAGAAACTTAGCAGGTCAGTGAGGCATTTCACACAGTCTGTCCTCCAAGTTTGTTCTCTTTCACCTGGCTGGCTTTGTCCGTGTCTCTGCAAGCAGCTTAATCTACATTGGCCATCAAAATGGAGTTTCACTCGTTGTCTGCCTGCTTGCACCAGTATGTCAGTCACTTAGAAACTGAACAAAGGCTGAACTCTTTTCTAGGAGCTTGACAGCAGTACCCAAGACCAGAATCCTGGTGCTCCTTTGCATGTCCATGCAGCACAAAGTATGACCGGGACTGACCAGAAATGTCTGTCATTGGGCATTCCTATGAAAGCTAGTCACAGAAGCAAGCCTCTGGTGATGTCTTGCTGTTTGTTCTTAATAAACAAAGCATATAAATCTACTTGGTGTCACTGGGGAAACGTGCAGCTCGCTGTCCTTACAAACTTCCTGGATTGTCTGCTCAAACAATGTCCCAGCTGTCAGCGAGGTACCAGTTGTCCATGAGAAGACAGTAGAAAACTATCGCTTGGGGCTGGACTAGCTGACCTTTCGAGGGCTTTTCCAGCCCAAGGCATTCTGTGATTGTAACAATGCATGGGAATACAAAATACTTTATATGGGTTTAGTCCTGAAAATCAGTTTCTTAAAGAGGCTGGGAAAGCTGATAGCACTTAGTTGGGAGAACTTTTCAAAGCTGCTGGTTGCAGGTAACACTGTTTTACGCTGGGATGGGGCCAGGCAGTGTTTGTGCTAGTAAGATTTAAAGATGTTGCTTTTAGAAATGTGAATCTGCTGTGCTTGGGAGATAAAAGCAAGCTCCTGAGCTGGGGGGGATGAAGGTTGTCAGGTGTATGGCTGTGGCTTGCCTCAAAGAACACAAGGATACCATCACATACTGCTCTCACCCGATGGAATAGGCAGAGGAAAGGGCATACTGGGTAGTCCTGCTTTCATTTTTATTCTAACATTTTCTGATGCATCAAGAAGAGAAATGCTTTATCTGCAAATTCTTACAATGTTATATCAAGTATTAGAAGACTTACCTACTCTATTCATTAAAACTGACCTTGGGCAAGTTCTGTATGTCAATGGAATGGTTTCTATAACCTTCATCTCAGTTACTTCATGGCAAGGGCTTCCTGAGCTGGCAAACTGAAGAGAGCCTGCTCTGTGCCAGAGGGCTGACTGTCTGCTTTCAGCTGAGGAGACTGCTCATGCCTCCTGCCCAGCCAGTGCTCTTGGGAGGGCAGTCAACAGACCTGTGGGTATTTGTGTCTACAGCTGACCCTGTACTAGCTTTGCAGGAGCAAACTGCTGGAACTGTTGTGCTCTCTCTTGCTAGAGGGAAGGGAAAACGGAAGATCCCAGCCTGCCCCAGGAGAGACAGAGACTTGAGTGGGGGCTGTTGTTTAGTGGTAGGGACAAGTGGCTGCCTGGAGGAAAATGGGATAATGAGAATTTAGCTGTCAGTGGTATGCTTCTGTGAAGTGTTTCTGACTAACTAAACCAGCATTTTCCAATGGAAAAAGTTTCTTCCAAAGATAATATCTGCCCCTAAGTATCTTGGAAATACCTGTCACTGAGAATCTCGGAAGACACATATGGTCTGCTAACCCCTAGGAGGGGACAGAATGTTTTTAAACTGTTCCCACATATCCGATGGGGGAAGAGTGTAGTGTGAAGCATGGAAAATAGCTACTGTGGGATTCCTTTCTGAATGCCACCAAAACCTGCCAAGAGGTATTCCATGCCCAGTATGTTCTTAAATGACAGACTGGAGTTATTGAGCATGGGTTTGGTAGATGTCTGCTTGCTACAGCTGCCGTTGCTGCTGAAGGGAAGGATTACAGCCAATACAGTCATCCCCCTTCCCGGTGCTCAGGAAAAGAAGCAGGAGTGTTTGGAAGACTGGGGTGGATTTGAAGGTGATACTTGTTCAAGGTCTTACAAATGTTTCTTCAGAAGACTAACAAGAAAGTGGCCTGAGGTCAGGGCTGTGTTCAATAAGGTATGCCATAGGAATGTTCCTTAAGGAGCCTGGGGAGGATGAAAACCAAAGGCTTCATTGCCTGCAGTCCCACGGACTGAAGCCTTCCCAAACAAGGCCTGGGCAGTCTCACTGAGGAGAGCATCAGAAGAGCTCATATCCTTTGCTTTTTGTCTTTTTTTTTTCCTTTTGGGAAGGAGGTTTGGGATGAGAGCAGCCATGGCCATCAACGGAAGCACAGGAGCTTGTCTTTAATATAATCTGTCTGCTCAGCTTTTCAGCAACTGTACTAAATGCAATTCCAAAAGGAATAGGGCAGTTGGGTGTCAACCCCTGCTGTGCAGGAGTGCTGACTGGGACGGATCTGGCATGCAGCAAGGAATTCTGCACCACTGGGCTGGCAGCCATTTGAAGTACAGCAGCTGGGAGACCTTAGCAAGCGTCCAGTTCTCTGACCTGTCAGCCCCACCGTGCCAGGGAGTAGCAGGGTTTCACAGCACTATTTACATTTGCTGTTTTCAATGCCACTATCATCGAGGTTGCTACAGAGGAAAAATTACTGCAGTGATGTGCAATAATCCGAGAAGTTATTGGCAGGTATCAAGCAGTGGGAGGGTTAATGGAAATCCAGAATGCTTTCCTTCATTGTTTAATCCCCAGCTCCACCTGCTTACCAGTACTGGAAGCAGCCAGCAAAGCTGTTTGCTGCTAAAACTCCTTTTGTCAGAGCCAAAATGGTTTGTCATAGATTTGCTTCTTTCTAACCCTCTCAGTTGAAATTATTTGGTCTTAAATATTTCTGGGTGAAACATCTAAGAAATGCTTAGAACACTTTAATTCAATACTTAATCATTGAGAAGACATTTGAAATAATAAGATGAAACATCAATGTTGACTTTTTCTTTTTGGTTGATAGTCTTTATTTTTGAATTCATAAATTCAAATTTCTTCATAAATTTAAACAAGGAGATATGTTTTCTGCCTCAGACAGCACTAGACTTTATGGGCTCTACTCACCAGGAGGAGTAAAAAACCCTGTGATGATGGAGAAGCTGTTAACAGCTTTGTTCCAGAGTTTCCACCCTCCAAATAACATTATGCAATTTGCAAGCAGATTTTAAACAAGCTTCTGTAGAAATTAGGCCTTGTAGAGATGGGACCAATTTGTTCCCCTTAATTTGATTTTTTTTTTTCTTTAAATTAGAGATAAATTGAAGCAGTAATCACATACTGGCTAAGTAACACGGAAAAGACCATGCCTGAAATGGAGAACTCTTGTTTTAGTGGGGTTGCTGTTCTTTGAACTGGACTCTGCCCTTTAAAATGTATTAGTTTAGTTAAAGAAACAGTTATTAACACTGCTGATAAGAACAGTCATGAAGATTCAAGAGAATACCCCTGCCACTCTATTTAATTTTAGAAAAACTGATTATATCTGAAGGTTCTTTAGTGTTAGAAACTGTATTCCTGGGCTGTAGTCTCTCAAATGATAAACAGCACCCTTTTGGGCTGTTGCTGCTTTATGAAGTTTTATAGAATAATTTCACTGACACTGAAATTGGTGTGCTCTGTCACTTTTGACAGGATCTGGGCTGACAAATATATCCTAGTTCACTGTGGAGGCTATGGCAACACTGTTCAATATAAGCAAGGACTTGCTGTGGTGGTGCTTCAGAAAAAGGATATCTGAATGAATGAATGCATGCTCAGGAAGTAGTTTTGTTTGTTTTTTTTACCAGAAAGAATTTTCATTGGAAGCAAAAGCTGCCTGAATGCATTTATGTGTGCATGTATCTGGTTTTAGGTGAAGTCTGTGACTAGAAGAAGTCATCTTTTTCCTTGATGCCAAGAATAAGTGCTTAAAAATAACGGGAGGGAGGGCAGGGGAGAGGTCTGGCAGACTCTATCTGAAGTCCAGAAAGGTTCTCTGTTGTTAAGCTCTGCTGAAAAACAGTGGTGGTAACAAGTGGCAAAAAAATTGTTTTCTTTAAATATTTGGGGGGGGATTATGCTCATGCCTTTCTGCTACCCAGTATTTGTCATTGTTTACATTGAATTGCTAAGATACCATGAAGAATCTTATTCTAGCAAAAATATTCTTAACTAGACAACAAGTTGACTCCAGTCACAGTTGTAGTGATATTTTTGAGACATAATGGTAACATCCTGGCCTTGCTTGGGATGTTCAGAGAATTAAGCCGTTCTTCAAATCTTTTGTTCCACAGAATTGTCACCTACTGTATTTCAGATTTTACTAAATTCTGTCATTGTGCTGATTCTGTACATTTTTTTTCTACACAGAGGAAAAATGGCATCTAGAAAAAAGTAATATGCTTAGCTTTTTGTGCGCACAATAATCACTAAAATATTCATTCTCCTCATGATAAAATAATGCTAAGCCCTGAAAACAGGCTCTTTGTTCACTCTTGGACAGCTACTGAAGACTTAAATGTTCTCTGTCTTGGTGTTTTGTTAACCTTGTTTCTACAGCTCTAATTGGGTCATCGTAGGCAGTTGGCGACGGTGTTATTAAATAAACTTTCAAAGTTGCTGGCTAGTGATTTGGGTGATTAAATATGGATTAGATTCAGAATAAGCTGATAGATATTTTATTTTCTGACACGCTTAACTTTATGAAGATGTTATGTCACATTGTATCTTATCACATTATGTTAATTTAACACTGTAGGCTTTTGATGTGATGTGCTCATTATAATGTTTTCCAACTTTAGAAAAGTTTGTTACCAAGAGGCACAAGACTTGGCTCAGCTGATGAAGCTATTTACAGCCTAATGGAGTAGATCAAATAGATAAAATGCAATGTATACCCATAGAGGTGTGCCTTTGTTTTAAAACTCACAGCAGGAACAGACTCTAGGCTCCCTGGAAAGAAAGGTCAATGGCTATTCTGCTTTCCAGGCTGGACCTTAGAGAGGTCAATCTTTATAGACTTGTGCAGAGGTCGGGTAAGGTGCCTGAAGTGGATAAGTCAGCTGTTTCTTTTTTCATGTCTTGGGCAATGTATTCTTTTCTGAGGTCCTCAGTGTACATATTTTTTGCCTGAGTCACTGTCAGCCAGAATTATTTTATATAAAATTGACAGATGTCTTGCAGGAGCCAATCCTAACTTAGTTTCAGATAATATCCCCCTGTATGCACAATTTAAAAAAGAAAGCAAAACCACAATAATCTAAGGAGTAGAAAAAGAGAATTAATTCACAGCATGAAGCAAACCCAATCCTTTCTTTTGATTAGAGTTTTACTGTCTGAATCTGAATCCAGCATGCTCTGGATCTTTCCCTTCCGCGTGCTGTCAGATATCTCAAGGTGACATTCATCTTCCTTCCTGTTACAGTATTGGCAAGAGGCAAAGATAGGAGAAAGGTAGAGAAAGGAGAAAGAGATAATATAAATAGTTATTCTACCTTGAGTTCTTCCTTTGAAGCCCTCTCTTCTTCCTCAAAAAAAATCAAAACCCTCTCCTCCTGTGGTTTCTGCTGTGATGTTCATTCCTGTGGAGGCATGAGCAGGTCCTTGGCAGTTATGCTCCCACACACAGCAGTCTGTTTGGAGGTGCATGGATTAGATACATTCTGCAAAAAGAAAATCTTGCAATGGAAGAGCAGATTTGGGGAGGTAGCACTCAGAAGCAGGTTTATTTTTTCATGTGCTGGTGGGATGTGCAACACCATTGCACAAACCAAATTAAGAGCAAGTCCTGCCCTGCAGGGCAGATGCTCTGAAGCTGCAGTGCTGCAGCACATAGGCTGGGTGGTGCCTCCTGAGAGTGCTGTCATCCCTGCAGGAATCCCCTGCTTTATGTTTCTCTTCAGGACCCTGAAAAGGGATTCCATAACACAACAAGCAGTAGCAAGGTGAATATCTACAAGAGGCGTGTTTGTAAAATTAGCATTGGTGGAGCATGGTTTGGGCTGATGTTCTGAAAGACTTTTCAGAGCAGAATCTCTTCATGGATATTGCTTGTGTTCTGACATTTGTAACTAAAATGAAATCAAAATCTTCTTTGCCATCTTGCCCGCAGGCTACAGAATTATTCAGAGGGAAAAGATAGGCAAGTTGCAAAGAACATTTGCAATATTACAGGTGAACAGAACTGCAGAAAGGATAAAGTGTTTACCCAAAAAAGTGATCTGGATGTGCAGTCAGCAGAGGTTCCCTTTTTGTCAGCTTGAAGCACTTGAGCCAACTGGCAGGGGCGTCTGTGGCAGAACTCTCTATCCGGTGACCTGCGTGCGGCTGTGCGTGAGAATGAGGCTTGTGTGGGATGCACAACTGAGCTGGGGGAAGTGACTGAGCTGAATCCATCCAGCAAGGGAAGACTCAAGGATGTGCAAGTATGTGGGGTTTGAGATCTGTATGCTTTCTGCAAGTAATGTCTGGTATGTTCATGGATTGGCATGCTTCCCAAAAAGGCTGTAATATCACCAAAAAAAAAAACCCCATTTACAGAGGGAGGGGAAAAAAAGTTAGGTTTCTTTTGAAGTTCATGTTTTCCACTATTACTATAGACTCGGATCACTTGAACACTGAGAATAGAATCAGTTGTAGACATCTTCCGTCCCTCTCCCTGCCATGTTTGCCTCATGTCTGTCCTCCTGCTATTCCCAGATATCTTCCTTTACTTCAAAGAGAGAATTGCACTAGAGACTATTTTCCTGGCTTTTTCTGTTCTCTTTTGCTGTCCTTTTCACTATGTTCATATCATTAATCTCTCCTTAACTTGATCTCTGTGAGACAGCTGAACTCGGAGAATACTCAAAGTGCATGATTAATGGTGGATTATCTGTTGAGACAAGTGAGACTGCAGTCAATAGTAACCAGGGAAAAAAGAATCTGAAAGTCTACATGTAAACAGCAGTTATTTAGTGTTCAATTGCTGGCCAATGCCAAGAGCAGCCAATAAAATGTGACCTGAAAATTGTTGATGTAAAAAGGGACTAAAATACAATCTCCTAAATTAATTCATAGCATTTAGAGGGTAAAATAAGGAAGAGACAGCAATAGTTTTCAGTGTGAATTAGCAGTCCTTCTTCTTTCAGTAGATGTAGGGTTGAACCTTGAAAACTTTGTGCGTATGTTTTTGAGACAGCAGTAAGTGGTAAAAATAAAATTTGAGGCAGATTTATAGTTCTTCATGAAGCATACCATTTGAAGAACATAACTCTCATGGTGTAAGCTTGGCTTCTTGTTTTATGACCTTGCATTCTACTGTGATCCTTACAATATCTTACACTTGATGCTTCCAGTGTGAGCCAGAAATCTGCTGCAAAGAGAGGGATGCTGAGACAGTGAGAGATTTCTCTTCTTTTACAGGATGCTTTATATGGTTTCTTTCCCTGCTTTTGTCCCAATACACTTATGCCTGTGAATGTTGTGCCAAACCGTATGACTAAGCTGTTTAACCTTCACTGTAACTAATTCCTGTCTTGTCAGGTTTTGTTTTTTATTGCTTCATATTTTTTTGGCTTATTAATTAAATATGTTTTCAGCCTTTTTGAAAAGAGCAGGGCTGGTCTTTTGTTCCAGTTTTCAACTGACTGTGCCCTGGATAGATTTTTTTTTTTTCCCCTGTTTTCCATACTTTGAAGCCTTTTGTGCCTGAGGATCTCATTTCTAAGATGAAGAAACCAGGCCATCAAATGCCTTAGAGATAAAAATTGAGCCTAACTTTAATGTTCTGTAGGAAGCCGTAGCAGAGAGCAGGAATATGTTGCTAGAAATGTTGGTTTCTGGAATAAAAGCAACTAAGAGGTCATAGTTGAGGCCAGATTGGTGTTTGTGGAGCGGATGTTTCTAGTTAGTGTAAACAGTGCTGTCAGTACTGGTTTTAAGTGTTACTGTGCTGTGAGAGCTTAACATGAACAGGAAGTCCAAGAGCTCCTTTTATCAATGAATTTGTATCATTGAAACAAAGTTCATAATCTGGGTCAATTTTTTTCTTTTTGCACTTGGATTCAGCTTCTGTTAGGTAATCTTGACCATGCTGTTAGGTGTCTTGTTAATGTATGGTCTTATAGGGCACTGCTCAGTGATGGACATACAGCCATTGTAGCAAATCCCCCCTGACTCCTGTCACCCTTTCAGAGTGGGCAGCGGCGTTGCTTGATTAAGTGTTGAAAGGTCCAGAGAGGTCTGGAAGGGGGAGAGCTGGTGCTTCCTGATCTGTCGACATTAGGAGATCATCTGCTAATACCATGTCTGCCCAGAGCCTGGCCTGAAGCCAGGCTGCAGTGAGTACAGTATGCTGCATTCAGCTTCAAGCCTTTCATTAGCTTCCATGCAGTTCTCCTATGAACTTTATTCCAAATATTAAGTAATGATTTGGCTGCGATCCATCTATTCTTGTTGCTTTTAGAAAGGAGAACAACCCTACTTTTTGGAAATGTGTTTTGAAGGATGAAAGAAATATTTCTTCTCCAAGTCCAACATCAGCAGTTGTGACCAGCTAGAAACTGAAAAGGCAGGTGGTGGGTTTTTTAGGTACACTCGTGGGGCTCTGAGCTTAGGACCTTTCTGAGACTAAGGTTACATCTTTGAATTTTTCCCCTGTGGATTTCACCAGTTTCTTTTTAAGCCACTGTACAGCTACAGACATTTCCACGGTAGAACTATGTATTCTGGATATAATTTTGTTCCTGATAATTTTACATGACTCTTCTTGTTTTGAAAGAGTGAACAGTCATTTCCTTTCATGTCCTGTTCCCTACTCAACATTTCAGTCTCTGAATTGAAAATTTGTTTACTGTTGTGTCTGATGTTTTCTCCTGATAGAAGAAAAATTCTCTCATGTAAGGCACAACATTTGCATTTCATATTTTAAAAGGAAGGCAACATTACATACATTAGATCTTATGTTTTGTGTCTCTTTAGGCCCATGATGGATGGAAAAACTCCACTGGCAGAATGAAGCAGCTTAGCAGAGATTTTTGATGACAAATCTTATAAATGTCTCTGCTGTTTCTGGCTTTGTTATATTCCATACCTTGTCATAAAAGCTGCTTGGTTTAGCCATGGAAGTTGTTGGTTTTTTCTGAGTTCCAGAACTCCATGTATGGGTTCAGCTTTACCCAGCTGCTGGCTGAGGTAAAGCTCACTGACAGCTCTAGTAAGGCTTCCATATGGAATTGAGAAGACATCTGAATTTCTGTGATTCCTGAATTTCAGAAATGTGGAAGGGATGGATGATCCCTTTCAGAAATGAGAGGGGATACGCTGGAATTTTATGAAGAAGTTGGGTGAAAGAGCACAAAGTTTCGTGTCCCGCCTGCTGACTTTGTTTTCAAGTGTATGAAGTTTTCTGAAGAAATCCCGCCCCCAAAAGCAAACCCTAAACCCAAACTCTTGCTTTTGTTGTTCAGATAAACTGGGGATTGCTATAGCTCTCCCAGTGACCAAGAGATTAACTCGGGTCTTTGCATACAGGACTCAAAAATGTCATGTCCTGATACCAAATAAACATCCCCTGCTCAACAGCTGTTGTGTGAATTTAGATGAAGAGGTCCTTTGCAATTGGAAGTGGAAACAAAAAAAAGACTGCAGTGCACTTGCTGTTCTTAAATGGTGTGGGGTGCTTAGGAGAGAAGTAGTGTGAGACAAAAATCATGAAACAGGAGCCTTACCTCTGCTTTGCTTCCGTAGTAAACCCCAGGTACGGGGTTGCGAGGGGGTGGAATTGAGGTTGCTGTGAGTAACAGTGGAGTATTTTCATATCTGCTGATTTTCATTCTTTAAGTGACTGTTCTAATGCCTTTCAAATGCCTTTTATCACACAGCAGAAATGCTTTACTATGCTGTTGTGATACACAGCTTTTCACGTGGCAGAACTGTACTTCAGAGGCTGGTTTTGAAAGTGTTTTGTTAGAATCCATGCTTGTGGCACCATTAAGAGCTCGGCAGTATCATTCTGAGCCGTGGCAAGCCAGGTTTATCAACTGGCTGCATAAGAAGCTTGTACATAAATGTGAAATGATAGAGGGTTAAAGTGTGGTAAACAATTAAACTTAATTGTGACGAGTAATTCGTACTTTGTAGATATAAGAAAGGCCACCATTGCTAAATTTACACTGATTTCAGGTAAGACAGATGTTCCTTTATAATCAAATTTATTATAGAGTAGGCAGGTGAAATGAATGTGAGATTTTTTTGTGTAGATTTTATGTTTTTGTAATCATTATATTCCTTTTAATAAGTACTATAAATTCATATATAAAAAATGGAAAGAGCATTTGGAACATACAGATATTTAAGAGGCTGACTGTTGTGGTAGTATGCCAGTTGTTTTACAGCTGTTTTACATGCTATGATAGAGCCCTGTATTATTTGATATCAAACACACCAGAATTATTTGATACCTGTTCCTTTGAGCAGAAGACTGCCATAGCAGAGAGGTGGTGTTTCAGGGGTGGGGATAGACTGTAGCAATCAGATACACTCCCAAGTGTGCCCATGGCCTGTGTGGCCCTGTGCTCTCCAACAGCAGCTAACGGCTGGCTGGGATCTGTACCGGAGAGCCAGGTGCAGTACAGTAGGTGTGAGTTCTTCTGAGCGCAGCCTTCCTCAAAGGGAAAGTGGAGCTTTGAAGTTTCATCAGGCAGAGAAGAGCATGATGGCTCCTGCATCCAGCCAGCAGGAGTGTTGTGACTTCCCCTTGCCCTGGCTGCTCTGGGAGGACTTACTGCCTTTGGCACAAGCGTGCTCAAGCAGCCTGGGTCCAGCTCGGTGCCCTTCATCTGCAGCACTGCTGAGAAGTTAGATGTGGAGATGGGGAATAGCTCTGCAGGAATCTGCCTGTTTCTGGCAGGTCTGGAGAGATGTGGCTCTGGGTTGTCCCTGCCAAACCATCTGGCCTTCTGATACTGGTATATACACCATCTGCCGTTGCCTTTATCCAGAGTGTTTCTGCTCCCATCATCTTGGGTAATGGCTTAATGATTGTGCTTGAGAGTATTGGCTATTAGAGATACAAAAATACAGGTCATGTTTTTGTAAGTCTGATGATTTTTACTGGTAACAGCATGGTTATGAATGGGTTCATCGTGGAGATGAAACACTAGGCAAGTAGATGATGATATATGTCTTTTTTTGTTGTTTTGGTTTGGTTTGGTTTTCTCTCTTCACTTTACTAGCTGAGAGACCAGAACTGCATGGAAATTATGGGCAAATTAGAGTATCTGCTGCATTTTGTCCAGAATAAAGATTTCAGTTGGAACAACATTTAATGTGAAAAAGAAAGTTTAATTTGCAATATGAGGTCAAGTGGTCTCTGTGGCATCTGGTGCAGGAGTGCTGTAATACTGCACAGAGTACAGGATCCTTTCACTACGTGCTTCATATACTCAAATATTTCAGACAAGTCTGCAGGGATGATGGAAAATCTTGTCTGAAATCATGTTCAATCATTCACCTTCCAGCTCTTACGTGGCCTGGGTTTTTTTTTCCTTCTCTTTTTCTGCTGTGTCCCTCCCAGCCCTGCCTTCTTTTTGTACCATTTCATATTTTTTCAAATGTAGTTACTCACTCAAAGCCTTGGGGGAGAGGGGGGGAAAGGCCAGATACGGTTTGAAACTCAAGTAAAGGTTAGATCATGTTTAATTCATTTTAAACACTAGACCAAAGGAGAAGTCCCATTTTTCTACATCGGAGTTGCTCCGCGTCCCTGTGGTTTCTGCCTCATTTGTTACACAAGTTACAATCACTTCTGAGCTTTTCCTAATGTCAGAAGAAATTCTTTATGTGACAGTGGTATACTAGACTCATTAAAAATCCAGTGTAGAACTTTTTGTCAGGGCATGTTGAAGCTTTGTTTGTTGCACTCCAGAGAGATTTGTAAATGCCTGCCTTTTTATATGGACAGGTGTTCTTAGGAAGATCCACACTGCATTTTGGGCAAAGAAAACAGGTATTTACATGGTGTGTGCAATGTTACCAGCAACTGCGTTGCACTTTGCCAGAGCTCCAAGGTGCCCAGCCTCACAGTTCTGCTTATTAATGTTTAATAGAGAAAAGCATCAGGACCTAGCACGTTAGTGCCTCATCACTGAAAAATGACTTCAGAAACTGCACCGTGTTGCTAGCAGTTTTTTTTTTCTGAATACCTGGCTAATTAGTGTTAATAAATCAGTACTGAGAAGGCACCTCACAGTTGAATCAAACAAGTGCTTGGCAGTTGTAGGATCATGAAGTATTATTTGACTGCATGTGTTTATGTAAGGAGCAATTGTGCAGTCTGAGTCAAACTCTTCTGCAAAGCAACAGAAGACGGAATCCTGTTTATACATAAGGGTCTCCTTTTATATAGTTGTGATCTACTTTTGATTTGTGTGTGTGTTGCTAAGATGCAGGCTAAATTTAACTCAAGCTTTTGGTACCTTTTTGTTTTCTTTTACACCATCAGTATTGTTCCTGTACCTTTAAATGCTGCCCCTTGTCCCTGATCACCCAAATCTGACAGTCATGATCAGAAGCAACGTGGTACAGGCAAAGCCACTGGCATGGGGAGAGCTGCTTGCCCAAGGTTTGTCTCCACCAACTGCAGACCTTTGCCATTCAGAGCAGTCCCTAAGCTGGTGAAGTCAGCTGCTGTTATTCCAGGCAGCAAGTCTGGAGTCGGGTTATTTCATCAGTATAGGGCAGTCAGTTCTTGTAATATCTAACAGTCTTTCCACAGGGATGGATTTTTCCCAAGATGGTCACTGAAATAAACATCCAATGCAGTAATGTCAGTTTGCTGCTTTCTCTGCTGTCACCACTTTTAATGATGCAAGGAGGGGGCTTGTTACACAGGTTGCAATACCTGACTTAGTTTTTTGTTAGGCTGTGCCTATTTCATTGTCTTGGATTCTCTCCTTCCTCTGGTACTGCTACTCAGCCCTTCCAAATGTGTTGGGCTTTTTGTTTGTGGTGGTTTGGTTTTTTTGGCCGTTGTTTTTTTTTTTCCTTGTCTGTTTGATGCCTAACTTTCAGTGTGATGGAATCACTGATACTGTATGCACATTCAACTTCTTGACAGCATGTGAAGCTGCAGTATGACTGCTGGTGTGGACAGCTCTTTGAGTTGTAACCCATTGATTTTGTTTCCTGAAGTGAGACTAGATTTGTGCCTGAATCTTGTGAAGCTTGAATTATTCCTGTTTCTGTGCTTGTTTAGGTGGTAGCCCACTGACTTCATACATCACTTGTAATAACAAAATGTAAACAGGAGCTCTCTAGGTAGAGAGAGCATGCGCACGGGCACGTCACCACTGAAGCCATCCCCAAACCTCTCTCTATTGTAAATTAAGTTAATCTCATGATAACAATTTGTACATGAAGGTTCAGCAATCTATAGAATTGTGAATTTGCCAGTTTTCAGTAAAACACACCAAGATGCAATGGACGTATCCAACAGAAGCGTTAATTTGAGGTTAATGGGGGCTGGACTTGAAGATCTCCAAGGTGCCTTCCGACCCCTAACACCCTCTGATACAGCTGTGAATTACAAGTTTCAGTGGTTATAGGGGATAGTATCTGGCAACAACTTGAGTCTCATAAATTCTTAGTCCAAAAAGGGAGACAGATATGGAAAGCAAGCTAAATAAGCTGTATGATTAAATGTCTGTACAATTTGTGATGCATTCTCCTTTGGGACCACTATGGGGAAGTACAATGTCTCTCTTGCAAAGGAGGTGATGTGGTGTTTGGGATCTACTGCATGCATCAAGCAGTACTGCAGACTGCTTGCTAAAGCTCCAGGTATTCTTGTACTTCAACTTGAGCTTAATAATTCTGGTTTCTGTTGTCCAGTTTATCAAATGGGAGCTGGTGCCTATGCAAGGAGTGTTATCAACAAGTTAAAACATTCTACAAGCTTAGGAGCTCCATAGAATGTCTAAAACTTAGTGGTGTTTCAGATAGTAAGAAAACAAGGGCTGTCTTCATGTCCCTAATGACACTGTAGATGAGGGTGACAAATGTTACCAGCTCCTCTGTGGGTGGCAGTGACTCAGCCTGCTTCCATCCTCCAGCATGTGTTCAGCGTGGGGCTTGTGCAAATAATCAAACATGAGCTGGGCAGCTCTCCCCACAAAATGTACCTCGGATCTTATGCAACTGTCAGCTCTTGCTCAGTGATTCTCTATCCTTTAATAACAGCTGCAAGTGCATGGATACGTGGATGTAAACTGCCATCTTGTACTGATCCAAAGAATCCTCACAAAAAGGAGGCTGGTGTGCAAGACCATTTCAAGGAAACTCTCAAGGAGAGGTTCCTTGCATTTTTTAATGTCCATTATTCTATGGCACAACTAATTATTCTTGGGAAATGTTGTTTATTGAAATGGTGATGCTGTAGTTCCCTGTGTCCAGAATATTCTCAGGGGGACCAAGTGATTCCCTATAATATTAATCATTAAGCAGAAATTATATTCCTAAGGATGATTTTTTAAATTCTATTGGCATTGCAACTAGCAGGCAGCAGAAGCTGCTGTAAAGTCTACAGATACAGGCATATTTTCAAAAGGCTTCACTAAAATCAGTCATTTCAGCATATGGAGATGAAATTTATGATCGTGGTGTAGTGACTTTGAACTGAAAGCAATGAAGTCGCTGAGCAACTTGCATCTCGCTCATGAATTTATGAATCACTGCTTCCTAGCTCACCAAAATCTAATTGAATGGACAAGCCCCAAATGTTGTCTGGTTTTCTGTTCAGCCAAAAAAGCAACTTAACTGAGAGTTGCAGTATTCCTCACCATCCAGAGGTCTTGATGTGCTCAGTGAAAGGGAAGGGGAAAAATCTAGAGAGTAGTTTTGGGTGCAGTCAGTTCTGCCCCGTGCATCAGAGATGTCAGGTTCGGAAGGAGGAAGCTCCTGCTCAGGCCCTCTGCATGAGCAGGAGAGGTAGATGTTTCCTGCTTTCTCACTCCAGTCATCACCTTTAGTGCTAATAATTCTGCTGTTCAGAGCACTAACTAAAGCAGTTTCTACCCTCCTAATTTAATAAATCGTATCCAACAGACTTGCAAGCCCAACGAGCTCTGGGATGTCTGCTCTCTAATTATAGCACAGTGCAGTTTGTCTTGGCAGCATAAAAAAGTGGTCCAAACAAATATCAGCTGTGTTTTGGCTTTACAACACCTTGGCACGTATCGCTTCCCAGTGACAAATATAAATCCCAGTTCTGATTTCGGATTCTTAGCCAGAAGCTGTAGTAAGTTTTGTGTTCTCATACAATTTGCTGCATCCCTTTTGAGATGCATTTTCCAACAAGATGCCAGGTGCCTTGGGTGGGAGGCAAGTTCTGGAGGCACTTCAGCACAGCACTAGAAGCCTGAACAGTTGATGGGTGCTTATTTGCAGTTCATCTTCCATTTCCACCGTGGCATCCTGCTCTTCTGTTGTTGCATTATCCTTCTCAGACACCGTGGAAAGGGCAGTGTTTCATTATTTGCCTTTGATGTGAAAACTTGGGAAAGGACCTTGTTTCTTCCAAAGAAAAGAATTTATGTTGAGCTTCCCAAGTTTGCTATGCACTACAGTTATTTTGTCCAGTTTGCTCATCAACCTTCATCTTCAAGAGGGTGTATGAATACAGTACTTACTGAAGAGTCTGAACCGTGCTGATGATAATCCATCAGTTGGGTGTTGAAACCTCTGGAATTTCCACATGCGTTTTCCCAGTTTTTTAAGCTGTGTCGATGTGTTCTTCATTCAGTAATAAGCTGTTTGTTTTGGTTTTTTTAATAGGGAGACAGGGCTCTAGCTGCACTAAGCTTGATGTAGAAATTATTGTATAGTTTTATGGCCTGTGTTATTCAGCAAGCCAAACAAGCTGATACTAATGCTCTCTCCTGTGGTCATAAATTCAGTAAGATGCTTAGATACCACACTGGTACAGAGTTGGCATAAATATGCTGATGAATACAGATGTAATTAATTTTTAGATGTTTCTTGTAATTATTCTGGTGATAGATGCCTAAATTTGTCCACAGCATCGTAGAGAAAATGTCCTGCTGTATTACCACTACTTGTAAAATTTAATGGCTGCAGGGCCCGAGGTTGTGGTTCTGCTGTTGCCTTTTTGTTCTACAAATGTACTTGTGGTTCTGCTGAAATTATGACCTGAATTGCATAATAAAGCCTGGAATTAGCTCCCAGTAATCACAGCCCATGAGAGCTTGGCAAGGACTCTATGGCTAAGAGGAAAGGCAGATGAGTGGGGCTGATAGAACTGTAGAGTGTGGGGCTGAAGCACCCCAGGTGGGAACAGAGATGATGTTGACTTTCAGTTTTGAGGCTGAGCAGTATTTCCTGAAAGCTTGTTTCTGTGTTTTGGGATGGTAAACAGCTGCTCTTGTGTTCACTGAGAAGTTGTGTGTGCTGCTGTTCTGCAGTAGCTTTTAAGTTCCAGTGCATCCCAGTGGTTTCAAAGGAAGGAATGGTGCCCTCGTGACAATTCAGTCTTAGTCTAGGTTTTCTTTTTAGTTGCAAGAAACTATGATGTTTAACTTTTATTAGTTTTCATCAACATAACAAATTTAACTATGGAAATGTGAGAAATAAACCAGCATAGGGTCAATTTACACATTTGTATTTTGCTGTAGCTCTTGACAAAAGCAGACTTACCATCAGGGCAACACCACTTCAGTCGCTGTTGAATAAACTCTGATAAACTTGTAGTGCCAACAGTGAAGGAGCTTGCAGTTTCTTGAGCAAAGAATGCATCCATCACATTTATCATGACCATAAAAGAATAACTATATTTGAAGTTAAGAATTTATTATTGTTATTGTAAATAATCTTTTAGTAGTAGGGAACAGTAAGCAGCAATTAGAGGGTGGGCTAAAGCCCCACTTGCCTTCCTGAAAAATGCATGCAGGCCCTTGAGCTTCCCTTTAATTTTAATGTGCTAACCTAGAATCATAGAATGGTTTGGGTTGGAAGGGACCGCCAACATTAGGTGATTAAAGATCATCTAATTCCAAACCCCCTGCCATGGGCAGGCATATCTTCCACTAGACCTGGTTGCTGAAAGCCCATCCAGCCTGGTCTGAGAATCACAGAATGTAAGGGTTGGAAGGGACTTCTGGAGATCACTGAGTCCAAACCCCCTGCCAGAGCAGGGTCTCCCAGGGCAGTCCACACAGGAACAGATGCAGGCAGTGTTGGAAAGAAGGAGACTCCACAACCTCTCTGGTCAGCTTGTGCCAGTGCCCCATCACCCTCACAGTAAAGGAGTTTTCCCTCGTGCTGAGGTGGAACTTCTGTTTCTGGCCATTACCTCTTACCCTATCCCAGGGCATCACTGAAAAGAGACTGGTCCCTTCTACTTAATACCAGACCTGATTTTGTGTCAATAGGAGCCTCCAACTATGGGCTCTTGTACGTGGTTTGGTTTTTTTTAATACATTGACTTGAGTCACTTAAATATTCTCACTGTGAGCAGCTTCTCATGTAAAAAACATGTAACTCTGCAATGAGTTTCTCCTAAGGGTGATGATAACCCCTGAGAAAGTCCTTAGTAAAAGAAGCACAGTCTGTGTAAACTCGACAATCTAAACCATGGAGGCGAGAGGTTTTAATTAAGGTGGCTCTGTGAGGATGCAGGTGGTGAGCAGCTGTCTGCACTGTGGAGCCTTGCTCCGAGATAGCTTCCTGAGTGTTACTGCTGTTTCATGGCAAGCACCTTTGGTCTGCTGCTGAGGCAGGCACTGACAGATAGCCAGTGCCACTCGGGGTCTGTCTGTTTGCTTTCTCTTCTTCCCTTCAATCAGAAAAGCCTGAAATCTGCCCCTTTTAATGGAAATGTGAATGCTGAAGCATCAGGTAGCTGGAGATGAGCAAAACAGTGTTAGGAAATGATCTACTCTTCAGTGTGCAGTCTCTTTGTTGGCAAAATGCAGTGTCCAAAGATGCACTTGCCTTGGAATTTGGGAAGCAACTAGTCCTTTGTGCATTTGAACAGGCAGTAAGCCTTAGAGAAAAGCACTTGTCCATCTTTCTTGCTGGTAGTTATCTTCACAGGATGTATATTTATATCCTTACTGTTCTAATAATCTTAAACCTAGCCCTCAAGATAACTGAAGCATGACTTCTGTTGCAATTTGCCCTTCTTGCTGAAAGGGGTTAAATAACATAAATCAAGGGTTAGTGAAAGCATCACCTTGATTTTTGATGCTTTTCAGTGCATCTTTTACAAGGCTGTCTTTGCATGGCTTTGTTGAGAATGTTTCTCCAGGAGGAAAAACCTCACTTGGGATCTGTGTGTTACTCAGCGCATGTTGTGTTGGTGGCAGTGGGTATCAAGAGAACCAGGGGGCAGAATTGCTTTCTGGATGCATGGCAATACTCTGTGCACAGGTTTAGGTCCACGTGCTGTATAGTACTTGGTGAGACTGGCAGCAGCCAGAGTTTTCTATGAGTTGAGAACTGTAGAGGAAGCCTAAAATTACCCCTGATCAACAACTGTCTCTAACTGCTTTGGACAAGGGAGCCTTCAGCAAACTATAATACCTTCTCAGAAAAAAAAACAACAAACCGTAATGTATAGCCTGCTCTGTTTTGTTATCTGTTGACTCCCTGGAGCTGGCCGAGCGCTCTGTCCAGTGTGGCTGTGCTGAAGATGCCCTGGAGTGTTGGCTGAGGAGGGGTACTCTGTTCTTTCTTGAGCAAGTTTTGATGGGCAGTAAACTTTAATCTGTCTGGGTTGCCCATGCAACTGGCTCTGGGACCTTTTAGAGAAGATGTAACCAAAAGTTGTGATGTGGATTTGGTTTGTTTTTGTTTTT
>VWZY01004426.1:36767-135665 GCA_013399075.1 Chloroceryle aenea | reverse complement strand
TGTTGTGGCTTGTTTGGTTTTTTTTGGGGGGTTGTTTTGATTGTTTAGTTTAGTTGCCTATCTTAAAAGAGATGGCTGAGTAACAGTGGAGATTAAATCAAATGTAAACCATCTTAAAAGGCCAAATACCACTAGAACCTTAAAAATCTGTCTTAAATTCTGTTTTCATTATCCATTTGAAAGATTTTCTATTACTGCAAAATAAACTGGAAAGAGCACTCGTGGATCTACTAGGACAGTAGTACTGTTGGAGAGCTAAATCCATGTTGCAGATTGGTGGTGCTCAATCTCTCTGAGTGGGATGGCCACCTAGTCTCCTCTTGTGCCAGGGGAGCTCCAGTCCTGCCTCCCCATCAGCAGTAGTAGTCTGTACCCATAGTATCTTTTGGGGTAGTAGTGTGATGGAAAGAGTCTCCCCAGTGGATGTGATGCCTCGTTGGGGATTGCTGCTGATGCCTGCTTCTTCCTTGATCCCCAGAAAGAGACCAGGAGTGGCTGCTGGTGAACTGCCCTGGGCTGCAGGGTAAGGGTCTGACAGCAGCCCACTGGCAGCTCCCCAGTCCCGGGGACCTTGTCACAAGTGCTGTTTTGACCAGCAAGACTGATGGGTGTTGCAGCACTCAGGGTTTACCTGCATGTTTGGCCTTTTTAGGCTCAACCTGCCCCAGAGAAGCATTTACCTGTCATATTTCATCTGTACAAGACATCATGTTTCTTTCAAATCATGATTTTGAGGATAAATTGATCTTGTCACTTGCTGTAATTACACTCCAAAGGCTGCCTTTAGGCTGGAATCCGGAGTTCTTGTTAGGCACAGTGGCAGACCTATGCTGCAAGAAAGTCTCCCATCACAGTCCTACATGTTTTAAAACAGAAACACAAGAACAGAGAAAACATTTTCTGAAACAGTAATTCTTTACAGGTTGCAAAGCTCAGGGTGTATTGGTAGTTACCAGCTGGAGGGCCCTGACTTTTTCAGTTAAGTTTATCAGGTTTTTAAGATGAGTCTCCCTGTGTCAGAGTGTTTTGCCACTTGAGGTAAAAACAACCCTGCTCATGTACTGTACTGCTTCCTTGATTTCACTCGTTGGTAGCATTCACTTCAGGATACAGAACTACTCAGGAAGCTGGAGGCTTTCTCAGGACCTGCTGGTTGATTGTTTCTCCTCTCTCTCCAGGCCCAGCCAGCCTTGCCTGTTCGATACGCAGGCTCTCGGGAGGAGGCTGTACAGCCCCCTGCTCGGTGCATTTGGCACATAGCTGGGATTTGAGGCCCCCCTGGTTTGCACCTGTCACAATTCCCTTCCATTCCCTCAGGAAGCAAGGGAAGGAGCTCGTAGATGTTGACAATAGTTTGAAGTTCAGACAAGTCTCGTATGATGACCATTCTGTTGCAGTCTCTCCGGTTACTGTGGAAGAAGGATTCTAATTAGTGTCTCTAGAACATAAAACAAAGGCAGTCTGAAGTTTGACAGCAGTGAGCTGGCTCGTACTCTTTTGCCAGAGCCATTCTGTATTTTGGTGACTGTGGCCTAACAGCCCAGCTTGCTGTGAGGCAGAAGTACAGCTAATTTAGTGTGCTTTGTGGGAAAGGTTGAGATGTTTGCCACCGTGAGACTCTCTCGTGCTGTCTCTGGAGCTGGAGATCCACCAAAGGGGAGGGTCTTGTGAAGGTGAGATGGCCCTGTTTTACCTAGACCAACAGGAGTTAACAAATCTTGAAGGCCAGAGTGTCTGAGCGGGGGCCTTTGCCTAATTAATGGCAAAATTAATATTACAGTTTATGCCCCTGAGTATGATCATGAGCCTCAAGGAGTACATGCTAAGTGTAAATGACTGTGTTGCTCATCTCTCCACCCAAATCATGCTAAGCATCACCTAGAAGGCAGGGACAGCCAGAATTCGGATATAAAAGTCACAAAGGGAACACAGTTCTCAGGGGGGAGAAGACTGGAAGTCTAGCAGAGGCAGTCAGCAGTCTGTGCTCCTCTTCCTCCACCCGAGACAGGGCTGCTCCTTGGTAAGAACTGTGCCTCCAGTGTGCACTGAGCCTTTTAGTTCTGTTCTCTGTTGGTGCTCTAACTCAGGGCTGTGCCTCTGACTGCGTCCGATGTTACCCGGGAATTCTAAACCTGAGCAGTCAGTGCATGTATCAACAGCAATTCCAAACGTCTCCAGTGCTTTAATAGTGCAAACCTCTTTAACTGTTAAACTGTCTCAGACTAAGTCCTTATCGGGACTCTGAAACAGGTACCTGTGGTTTCAGTGGGAGCCCCAGAGCTGGACTCTGAGAGAGACACAGGGTGTTGGTTACAAGCTCCTCAGCTGGGGCTCTGAGACAGGACCCTCAGACTTACCTTAGACCTGGCAAAACTGCTCAGAGAAACCCTTGGGCTCTGGCAGGCAAACGTCTCACTCCCACCCTTAATGCAACAGTGACGAAAAACTTTTGGTTTTGGTGAAAAGTACTATACTAAAAACAAAGGTTGTTTGCAATTTTCATTTGTCACACCTTGAGATATAATGTGAGCTTGTTGTGGAGATGATGTTCTTTTTATGCATTTTCAAGGACAAAATATATTTTTCAGGTACTTTTTTCTCAGTAAAGAAATGTGAGAAGTTTGTGGTTTTGCCTTTTTTGTTTCATTGGTTTTGGTTTTGTTGTGGGTTGTTTTTTTGGTTTTGTTTTTAAAAAGGCATTGTCTTAATTGTGTATGTATACAGTATTTGGTCCAACAGCTGATGGAGAAGAGGTACCACAACTCGTGCATGAAGTGTTAGGAGTCTGTGGGTCTCAGTGAAGAGTATGAACCAAATTTCTCATGCCAGATCCAGCTGCTTAGGAAGGTCTAAAGCTGTGCAGACTGGGTTGTTTTAGGAGAGTGATTACCTCACTGCTGGCCATTCAGCTCTCCAGAAAAATGGCCCTTTTGTAGGTACAGAGAGAAATTCCTGGAAGGCTGTGCAGAGAGTGAGATGCATCCATGTGATCATTCAGACACATGCGATGTCCTCTGTCCTACTGCTTTCAGGCTTGCCAAAGTTGGGAGGGTTGGTCCAAACCTGAGACAACAGATGATTTCTGAGGAGGCTTGCAAGATACAATCCTCCTTGTTGGTCACTCACGGGTGCCAGTTTTAAAATATGCCTGCAATAATTGCTGGTTTCCAAACTGCACCAGGAGGGTCACAACCAACTACAGCTGAAAGCAGTGACCTCGTGTCTGCTGGGTCTGCAGTACAGCACTGGTTGCAGAAGAAGGATCTTTAATACTGTGGGGAGAAAGGTGGAAATGGTACATGACACAAAGCACTGTGAAGCTGAAGCACTTGTGCTGCAAGCTGTTTTAATGTCAACAGGATTATTTGGCTGTTAGTGCTATAAACATTGCCCACCAGACTTCTGAGGAACACTGCAAGGTACCTTCTCTTTAACTTCTTAGTAATTTTGCATGAGATGGAGCTGGAACTGACACCTGGGCTAGACTTCTTTATGCAAGTGAACAGCTTAAGAGAGGTACAAGAGATGTCTCTAACAGTGTAGAACAGCACTGAAGAACAGTTTGGCATTTGGTGTACTGTATTGTGGTCCAGAGACTTCTTATATAAATTAATTCCCTTTGTATTACCTGGTTTTTAGATTTACTAGGCTGAGACCTGACAGGGAATAAAATGTACCTCATGCAATGTTATCTAGTAACGTAGAAGAAAATATATTTAATTAATTAAGTGTAACTTGGATTTCGGGTTGTTACTCATTTCAGAATGTTTAAAGTCCAATGCAGTAGAAATGCAATTTAACATCCCACCGTAGCCTGTAGGACTTGATATGAAAGAACACCCCAATCTTTCTTTGCATGCTGCTCTGATCTCTGCTTGGGCATGCACGGAGCTGATCTCAGGAGGCCAGGCTATGCAGTTGCTGTGTGCTCTCCAAGCCCTCCTTGTGGCCTGGGTATCCTTCACAGAGGCAGAAGGAAAAAGGCTCCAGCTTCTCCCCTCTAAGGTGTGCTCTCATATTGGACAGCAATATTTCTCTAAGGAAAGCAGTCCTGTAAAGGTAAAAGGGTTGCCTAATGAAGGAACAATCACTTGCTATGTAGAGAAGATTTGGATTTCTCTTGCATGTTTTGACCAGACTAAAAAGAAAAAAGCTTGTTTTTCATGCACCAATCTCCTTGCTTGAGCTGCAGGGATTAAAACTGTGGCTCTCAACTTGGGAAGGAAAGCACAGGAATGTTTAAGTAGTCAGGTCACGAATTCTGGATGTATTTGAGAAGTCTCAGAAATTACAGGGCTTAAAAAGAAACAATCAAAGAAAGCCTTGTAGTGCTATAGCAAATTCTTATGTGCACCTTTGTAGATAGGCTTTTGTGCTTCTGAAAACAATGTTTGCAAATTAAGCTTTTATGAAAAGCGAGTAAAATATACTGATGTGGCTGCTTGTAGGACAACCCCTTCCACCAGCAAAAAAAAATCTGCACTTAATCAGAAATGTTAGCTCTGGTTTTGCAGTTAACTTTTTGTTTCTTCTCTGTGGTCTGAATTAGGCTTTCCCAGATCCCGTGCAGGTTTACAGATCCTGTGCAGGCAAAGCCCTGAAGACCACGCCGTGGTGGCTGGAGAAGGTGGCACTGGTGGGGCTGGTCCCTGGCTGTGTCAGGGCAGGTTGTGCTGCAGCCGCTCCCTGCATGGCCGTGCTTCCCTCAGCCGAGCGAGCTGGGGGTTGCAAGCTCTGCAGGAGAAACTCAGCCTGGTCTGTAAGGTGAACATGTGAAAAAGCAAGTTATATAAAAATAGCAGTTGGTCAACAGCATCTGGGAAGCCTGATCATTTCTTTGGCAACTAAACTACCATAGACAAATACTCCAAAGAAACAGTCCTAACAGCAAAGATTAACCATAGGTCAAATGGACGGATGATGCCTTTTCAGTTGGTAACGAAAGACAATTTTTCTCCTGCTGTTTAAGTTCTTCTGGCTATGGGCATTTACACTAATTTGCATAATACACTGTATTTTCAGCCTGTCGGCAGTGAAGGATTAACTCTGTTGGTGGGAAGGCAAAAGTATGGGTATTTTTCTACGTGGAGTATAAAATTGAAATAATATATTTTCTAATTTTTGCCAATAAAATCTTCTAAAAGAGCACTTGTTCATTTCATGGAATTATGAACTTGATCAGTGCCTGTTTTTGGAAAGCATTCCGTATGCCTATGCACAGCTCTTCTTTAACATGGAATGAGTGGGAGTTTACAAGCCATGGGCTTAACACCACTCCAGAAATTACTGCAGTGCTTCCAGTGTCTGAATCTCATTGATTCAGTATCAGTTGGGGATTTCTTTTCTTTAGAAGATGTGACTCAGGAAGCAATTCCACAGCTCCTTCCTTTCCTCCCATGCCTATGCTGTACTGGCCACTGAATAACTCCCTATATCCCTAGTTTAGAGTTGTAGTTTTTCCTGAGCTTAAACATTTTATTTGCATATGCAAAGTTGTTTTGCAAAAGGTAATAAGGATAATACTAGATTAAAGAGCAAACTAGCTGATAAGGTTGTCAAGTGCTAATTTTTCAGATGCTATCCTAAACCCAGTGATTTTTGTCTACTTCTTAAATCTGAGCAGCATAGGTTCCTGGAATGTTTTAACTAAAGGACCAGTATTTTGACAGTGTTTGTATTTACTTTCTTTATGTACTTTCTGTGATTTATTTTTTATTTACTTTTTAAAGAGGCAGAAAAGTAAGCTGTCATCTATATCCATACCAATCAATTATTATTACTTAAAATATAGACTCAGTCTAGTTTTAGCAAATGTCTTTTTAACCCCTTAACACTTTTTGTTACTTTTCAGTAAGAAATAACTGCAATGCACAGCCTGCCTTGCAGGTAAGGAGATAGGAAGGGGAAATAAATGTCCAAAGCAATAAAATCTGTTCCTCATTAAGACAGTTATCTGCCTTAATGTAATCATGTTCAAGTCCAGACATCCCTTAATCAATGCAGTCTGGACAGATAGCACAACAGCTCTTCAGAAAGCCCAGATAACAGCAGTGTCAGTAGCCTAACTCAGACACAGGCTTAACCATGCATCCAGAAAGCAATGAAACAAGGGGGAGATAAGAGAGAGCTTTGAACTATGTCTCTGCTGACACAAGTAATACATTTCAGGTAGTAATTTTTTGAAAGTTGACTGACTGTACATTTTTCATCAATAAAGACAATAGCCAGAATAAAAAGTACTTGCTGCAAGGGTAAAAGCTTTGGGCACTTAGCATTCAGTGAAGAGACCTTAGGTGTTTCTAAGTAACTTTGATTAGAAGCCAACACTTTTAACTTTCTAACAGAAGTTAATATTCTTTTTTATTTTCTTGTCTTTTCAACCCCTCTCCTCCAACTTTTAATATTCATTTCACATGACTTGCTTGGTGATCCAGACTCCTGTCCGCCTGTCCAGGTGTTGGGACACCCAACTTTGGGATTGCTCATTCCACTTACACCCCCCTTTTATTTGACACGTGAGGAAAATGAAGGAGCTTGCCCAGTGTGTGAGTAAACGACTGCCTCCCAGGAGATGCTGCCATGTTTGGGCTTAGGTGTTAGGTTGTGTTTTGTTGTGTTTGTTCGGGTTTTTTTTAGTCAGGAATTAGGCCAGTTGCAACTCAAGGGATCAAGTAGGCTTCTGCAAGTGCAATAAATCTTATTCATGTGCAGCTTGAAGGGTAATGACCTGCAAGGGAGTCTTTAAAGGATAGGATGGACTCCGGAGAGAGCTACAGGTGGTCAGGGAAGGATCTCAGTAACATGGCCCCCAAAATAAATAGTTTAATTGGAAGAAGTAGAACTGAAATGCTGCAGAAGAGGGGTTAAAATGGGAGGCTCTCCTACAGCTACCCAGCTGTTGACATGTGATTTCTTCCTGCCAGGTCCCAAAGGGGAGCACGGGACTCTCATCCTTGCACTGTTATGTCGGACAGGCTTTGAAAAGCCAGATGAAGCTGTTGCTCCCACTGCTGTTGGGGGATGTTAGGAGTTCTTAAAAGAATGACTAGGAAATTAGAATTGTTAATAAAGGTGCTGTCTTAACAGCAATCCTGCAAATTTCTATAGTAGGGCCAGTACCTAAGCATGCATTTCTAATCATGATAATGAGACTAGGCACACAGGGAAACCTGCAGGGATACAAAGCTCTTGAGTGTGGTGTACCCGAAATGCTGGCGAGACCGCCTTCTGCAGTTACTTGTGCTTGGTTTTCCAGGGCTTACCAAGGCAGAAAATAGCTTTAGAGCAGCTATTACTTCAGCTTTGCCCTTGCTTCTCTCTCTTCCTATATTAGGAGGAATGATTGGTAGTCTTTAGGTGTATAGAGGGTATCCTCAGGAGGGTCTCTGTGATTCCCATTACAGCTTTTTGATACCCAGTACGATTTTTTTGTGCCCTTGGAGCCTTCCAGAAGAGTAACATTTTGGAGCAGAATTCTTAGCATAAAAGAATATTTTAGGTTTCTTGAAAAGAAGAAACAGTTGGATCTGTGTCCTAATAGACCCAAGGGAGGGAATGAATACTTCCCCTGCCTTGGAGATGAAAATATGAAAACTCCTGTGCAGGGTTAGTGAGAATCTTGTAAAATAGCTACACTTGGAGCTTGTGCAAGACCTGCCTCTTGTCTTGACACCAGTGGTGAAAAAAGAAAGGACTTTTTGCCACTACTCTTATTTTACTCTGTATGTTGATAATAATTCTACTGTGATGAAGGTCTTGGGTGAGAGAATGGTGAGGGTGTCTGTCATTTCCCTCTACTGAGTTTTTCTGCCTTGCTCTCTGGATCAGTTTTTTTCTCCGTTTCACTGATGTAATTCCTGAGAACACTGTTTCTTTCTCATTTTTACACTAGAGAGCCATGGCACCATGACCACGGCAATAGCTATGGAAGGAGGATACTTCTAACTACACCCCTCTTGCTCTGATATCTGATTGATCTCTCAGTGCTGTTGCTGCTGCACAGGTTTAATGTCCACCTTGTGAGAAATCATTCCTGCCTGGTTCTTCCCTGTGCTCTGACTCCAGCAGGACTGCCGTGCTAGGGCTTGATCCTTTCGATCTATTTGCTGTGCCTGCGTGATGTGTTCAGAGTAGGAAAGAAACTGGCTTCATGAGGCAGGAGTTGCACTGTGAATTTCAATAGCTTATCTTCTGGCACTTTCTGGCTGCAAAAGGATGATAAAAACATTGCCCCAGGAAGTCTCCATCGCTGGCTCCTGTGAGCGTCTTCTGGAAGTTTTCACCTTTATTTCCTTGGGGAAAGACAGTGGGTTTGACCAAGTTTAAAGCTACGGTACTGCTGGATTAGCAAGGGCAAAGAGGTTAATGTAGAATTGCTGCTGTTGCTGAGCGCTGCCGAACCAGGAGAACGTAGCTATGGCACCGGGCTAGGAATTTACTGGAGTGCACAGGACTGATGTTTAATTAAACCTTTGTGATTATAGGCACTGGCCTCAAGCACAAACAAAGCTGCAGCTGTTTGGGATGGTGCAGGTTGTGCAATCTCTACTGCATAGACCGTACTCACTGCCAGAGGGCAATGGACAGGAGAAAACAAATCCCTGCCAGAGTATGATGCACCTTGCATGGACTTAGAGGGGGAGGCTGTTCACTTCCACAGCTTTCATTTTAGTGCTTTGTAGCATCCAACTTTGAAAGAGCACACATAGGAAATTGAGATGTAGCCATTGAAGGAAGGTATTTGCTTTTTGGCTGTTACTTGGTATGTTCTTTTGTTTTGGTTTTTTTGGTAATTGCTTTTTATTCTTGTGTGTAAGTTATTTAGGAGGCATCCCAGGAAAGGCTTAAATTGTGGTTTAGCCCCCTCTAGACAGGTCAGTGTAAGCAAGTGGCTGGATAGCCTAGACTTCTAATGGATTTCAAGAGTTAGGATGAGAGGAAATAAATCTCAAGAGATCAAGGATCTCTTCAAAGATCTTGCAACAGAGAGGAAACGGACTGGCCAGAAGCATTTAAAATACCAATGCAGGGCAAATATTAAAAAAGGGAGGTAACAAATTGACTTTTGCAAGGATTTGATAAGGGAAGTAGAATTAATGGTGTAAGCTGAAGCAGTGATCATAATGATGCCAATAAGAAGACACTGATGTAATTCCATGTATCAATCTCTTAGTAAACAGTAATTTTTGTCGTTACTTAAAATAAATGTTGTCTGTTACTATGTAAATAAGGAATGTACGTGACAAGTTGGAAAAGAAAATAATCTTGATGAAGTTCTCTACCTTCTGAATTTATCTGCAAAATAGAAAAAGCATTAGTGTCACTGGTATCCACCAGTCATATCTGGTAGGCAAGCTGGAGGAAGGCTAAGGGTGGAATTCTTGGTTTAGCATGGATGGAATTCTTGGTTTAGCATGTAGTGGCCAAGAATTGGAACTTTGCTGCTTGTTCTGTTGTTTTATTGACTTTGCTTTAAGGGTGGCAACTTTCTTAGCCTTGCTGTGCCTTTCTTTATCCATCTTTACTTAATGAAAGGAAGATTCATCCTGTAAAAAAAAACCCCACAGTTACTGTGAAATTCATGTGTGTGTAATTTTAGCTTGTAATGTTTTCATATTCCAAACTTCTGTTTCAGTTGAAGGTGTATCTTCAAACTACTTTAATTAGGAATATTGCTTTATCACCTTTAAACGTTCTTAAAGCTGTAACATTTGAAATGCTAGGATTTATGTCTCATGATCTTTCAGGGTTGCCTACTTTCCTTTTAAATCTCTCAGTGAGCAGTGATAGATTTCTGTGCATTATTTATAGTGCTCCAGAGATCAGCATTATCTTACTGCTTTGTCACAGAGATTGTGTTTGCTTCAAGCGAGTTACTTCTGCCTCCTGTTTGTCCTCTGTGATAGGGGATGAAGCATTTTTCTTCAAGGCAATGCTGTCTTCAGACCTAGGGAGAGACATTTAAGTATTACAGGGATAGAAACCAGGATGGATGATAGGCAATACCATGAGTTAATGTTTTGGTTCCCATTTAGCACATACAACCAAGCAGTAACTACACCAGAGATGGTAGTTTGATCCTGGAGACTTCTATAAAGACCTGTTCAGATACGCTTTGCTTGAAATTTTGTCCAGGTACGTGTGCTTTGAAGTTACAGTAGCTGAACAGGGATTGACTGAGGACTCATGAATGTGAAAGTCTCTGGAAAGGGTTAGCAAGACATAGACCATAGGATTCAGAGTTGCTTCAGAGGAGAGCAGGAACTATTCAGATAAAAACCTGAACTGATCAAAAAATATCCTTCTCCTCCCTCTTCACCAGGATTTTGGTTAAAGGGGGAAGATCATCAAAACCCATAGCAATGTGGGGTTTTTTGATACTCAGACAAAAGATCTGTGGTGCAGCACCTGATAAATGCTTTGAAATAAAAAATCAGAATGTATTTCTGAGTGCTGCTGCACCTTAGAAAGCGACTGAGAATATGCTAAGTCTATATTTGTTTGTGCCCAAATATGAAAGTCTGTATCACTTTAGTAGTGCTTATTTTAATTATTGCATACATTACAGCACTCGGGTCATGTCTTTTAGTGTAATAAAACATTAAAACTTGACTTGCAAATATACTTTAGAGTAAACCTCCACATAAACAAAAAAGCAATACATCTGTAGTGTGGTTTCATCATTCCTTATTAATACTATAAACAGGGACTATAAATTTCTCTTTTCTACAATACATGTAATAAAATACCTAATGGATTGTGAATGAAATGTTATAGAACTTGGCATTAAGTGCTGCAATTTATATTTACATGCACCTCACATAAATGCTCTATAAATAGAATTCTAGCTGAATTCAGAATACATTTAACCATTCATTTAGGCATAGCAGTTTGCATGATGAAATCATTAGATAGTAATTTATTTCCATAGAAACACACATTTGTTATATTCTGAAGGGAACATGTATTCATATTCACGATGGGAACATACATTATATTCTAATATATTCTAACATATATTCTGAAGAGACACTGTTAAACAGAGAAGGATTTTCATGTAAAAACTCAGTGTTGAGTGTATGCCTAGCAGGATTTTGTTAACCTCCCAACAGAATCCATACTTTCAAGAGTACCAAACCGATGGAACTGCTGCAAGTTAAAACAATAATCATGGGGAACAGGACTGGGGACCCGAGGCAGATGAACGTGACGTGCTCACCACACCACCCGTTCTTCAGGTTCCAACCCCTCAGTGCATTTCTCTTTGTGATAACAACAAGTTTTACACCGATGCTGTGCCCGTCGCCTGAACCGCCGCTGCGAGCCACCACACTTCCTCATTATAGAAAGCAAGTGTAATTCAGCAATGGAGAGGTTAACAAAAGAACCTTCCTTCCAGAGGGAACCAGAAGAATCAGAGTAATAGCAAGAAGCTTCACAAACCTTAGTGAGGGCTGATGATCAATATGTCAAAGTGGGTGTTCAGCCGCCAAGCGAGAGCCCAAGGGTCTGCAGGACACGTTTGGATGAAAGTGGCCTTATGGTTTGTTTCCAACATGCAGAGCAGTGTGGCAGTACTTGGGAAAAGGCCACCGAGTCCATTCGGGATCATTCCCTTGTACACTTAGGTATGTGGATGGGCTCAGAGCTGAACCCTTATTTCTTTCTCCCATGAGAGAGGTTAGTAACCCCCCAGACAAGTCATGTAGAGTGTCTGCAGCACAGCTCAGACATGAAAAAATGATTGCATTTAGCTGCCTTTCTGCCTGACTGTGCCGACTGTGGTCTGGACTGTATCCTACTACCTCTTCTGCAGAGGGTAGAGACCAGGGCTTGTAAATTAACGTTGCTTTGGGCCAACAACTGGAATCCAAACAGCTAGCTTTACAAACCAGGTGTCCTGCATTGAATCGTCCCATTTTTGGATGCCCTCAGTCATGCTGCTACTAAAGATGAGTAAATCAGAAGTAGCTCTTTCAATAGCTTGGGGCATAGAGAGGGTGCTCAACAGTAATTTTAATTTTTCTGTGATTTTTGCTAGTGATTTCTGTGATATGTGTGTGCTCATGTTCTGTCGTGCGTAATGCAGAATGTGGAGAGTAGCTGGGCTGTAAAAGACTCCTAATGCTTCAAGCTTATGTGATGTGCTTTTTGGTGGGCTGAACTGACTCCTTGAGTACACAAATTTAGTAAACCATTTAAAAGAAAAGGAGGGGGGGCAGGCCATGGAGGTGGGGGGGAGACAGAAGGGTTGATTTCAAAGTTATCTGATGACTGGTTTCTGCTTGTAGAGCAAGGGTGAGACTGCAGTAGCAAAGGCTTGTTGGTTCTTGGGCATCTGGAAGACTTTTCTTTGGTGAGATCACTATGAGGGGTTTTCTCCCTTGCCTGACTTGTTGTCTGTAATGAAACTGGACAGAGATTAATGTGTTGCCACTGCAGATGGATTTGTGTATAATCACCCAGATATTCCTTCTACTAGCAGCAGTATAAAGTAACATAAGGAATCACAGAATCACAGAATCCTAGGGGTTCGAAGGGACCTTGAAAGATCATCTAGTCCAACCCCCCCTGCTAGAGCAGGGCCACCTAGAGTACATCACATAGGAACATGTCCAGGCGGGTTTTGAATGTCTCCAGTGAAGGAGACTCCACGACCCCCCTGGGCAGCCTGTTCCAGGGCTCTGTCACCCTTAAACTATTGGGTGATTTGCTGGAGGGGAGGAAAAAAAAAAAGAATAAAAATCAAATGCAACAAAGAAGAGGTGCTGCTGCAGAGGTAATGCTGGGTGTTAATGCATACAAACTTCCATCTGTCTCAAATGGGGTTGAAACTGGCTGAGAATGTAGCGGGGAAGGGGCAGGGATGTGATGGAGTGACCACACACCTTTATTTCCTTAAGAAAGCAGTTTGAAAATCTTGGTTAAGGTTTGTAATTAATAGTTGTTAGGTTTGGCTCTAAAAGGGGTTACTTTACTGCTCCAACAGAAATCACACAGTAAATTGTTAGCCTGGTGCTGCAGTTGGTGAAGTTTGTATTAAATGGAAGTCAGTTGAGAGGGGGGAACAACTGGGCTAGTACCAATATGTAGAGAAGCTTTTTTATCCCCCTGTTTATTTTTCTCTCTTTCATTGATTTCTAATACTAATGGAAAGTGGAGAATCACCATGGAGTTGATGTAGAGTCTGGGGTTGAGGCTGAGCTATTGTGTCTGTGTCTAGGAGGATACCACTCCTTCATAACCTGGGTTTCTGTCTCTGTATCACTCAGCGTGCTTGCTGAGGCGGCAAAGCTAAGAAGGATTTTTTCTTTTGTCTCTATCTTGGGAGGGCAAGTTGGATGAGAGGTAATTGACCTGGGTTGTGGCTTAACTCTGCTATATAAATCTGCTATGTAATGTTAGCCAGCAATACCTCTGAATGCTTCATCTCCTGGTATTGACTCTGCCACTGAACGGATATTGAAGGATGATGTGAAGGGTTTGCATACTTTCATTTTCATCAGATTACAAGTACTTCTCTTGAGCATCATTAATAACTAAATGTCTTTGTGGAAGTGCTCTCAAGAGGGAGAAAGTTGGTCTTCTGTGAATTTTCACTTCAGTATATTACAGAGCTCTTCTGCGTTGTTACAATTACTTCAACTTGAATGAACTGAGGATATCTTTGAGATGAAGATCTCTCTTGAGCACATACAGTAATTTTAAGGCTTTGATCATGAAGGTCACCTGAGGTCTGAGGCACACCCAATTTCATGTCTGCTTGCATTACTAGATAGAATCCTCTGGTTTTCTACACAAAATATAGAACCTATGTGGCACCTGGTACTGTAAACTCTTACGGTACCACTGGGATAATGACTCCTTGATCTCTCTCATAGGCCTTTACTTTTCATTCCTTCATTATCAGGAGTATCATGAGATGTCCTTCAGTACCCGGCAATACCTAGCTGGAGGTATCTGGGAGCACCCTTTACCCCAGTGGAAAAGGAGGGTTCAGACCACAAGTAGTTTGATCTACATGAATTCAGCTTTCAAACATCTCTTCTGGGGCTCCTGGAAGACTTGGCCTATACTGCCTGAAGGAGTTCAGCTGGTTTGACTTGACCCCAAGCTGTCGCACTGCCTGCCTCTATGAGAGCACGGGTAAGACCAGCTGTGGGCTTTCCATGGCAAGGTTACCTCTCGGTAGCACCTTGAGCAGAATTTCTGGAACCCTTCCTTCTCTGGAGGAAGCTATGAGCAAGGAAGTGCTGTTCAACTGATGTAGGTACACTTGAAGAGGGATGGTTGGTACCCTTTTGTCCGCATCGTTTCCCAGACGCGGTTTTTGTCTTCTCCCCACTTAGGGCAGTCTGTAGGGTTATACTTAGAGCTGAGGTAACTGAATTGACTGGTTTCCTTTTCCTTTGGGGGAAAAAGTCAACCAAGTAGGCAGGCACCATAACTGAGTTAACAGGAGACAGCCTTCTTAAAGCTAAACAAAAACTTGCCAAAACAAAATGAAAAGTAAGTAGATTTCCTTTTATTAATGCTGCATTTCCTCTGGTTGGAGCTGGTTCATTAAACTGAAAATTGTTCAGAACAGGCATCTCTGTAAAGAATGCCTGGAGCAAAATTAATTAATTTTGCTGGGTTAGTAATGCACCTTGCTTGGTCTGAAATTGAAATTATTTTTTTTTTGCAATAAAGCCACACCACTTTCTATCAGAATTGTCATTAATTTTAGGAAATAAGAGTGTGATGGAAGAATTTGTCAAGTCTAATTTATTCATACAGTGACCATTAAAAATTATTGGTTTGCTTCACGAGATGCAGCAGAATTTCAAGTAACACCTGAACATCACCTGACCAGCACTGATGTCTGTATCTAGCCTGAGGAATTTCCAAGTCATTCTTTCATATTGTTAAGCGATGGGTAAATCACACCTAAGGGTGTTCATAAGATGTTAAACCCCCCTGATTTAACCTGATCGTGTTTGTGTTTGCTGTTGTCTTTTGTTTGGTTTCTATAAGCCTCATGTCCTTTTTAAGCTGCAGTAGGGTTTGGAGAAAAGCTTTATTTTGTATGAGCAGTGTTTGTGTGTGGTGATCCACGGAGGAATATGCGTGGGTTCATAAAGCTTTACCTAATTTTAATTCTGCAGCTCTTTTTTTGATACTTTAAAAGGCTGGTTTGGATGCTTTGTGGTGACTAAGGCAAAACCACAGCTGTGGGTGGTGTTTTTCCTACAGTGGATACCCTCAGAAAACAATGACTGCCACAAAATAGCCTGTGCCCGCTGAAACTAGGTTACAGGGGTGATTGTGGAGACAACACCTCTGCTAGGTATTTAAAGGAGTTTATTTGATTCTTATTGATGCCCTGAGAAGTCCAAGTAGGTTCATCAGTGCTCACTTCTGTTAGCATCTCTTAAGTATTTTTGTAATTAAAGAATGAAGACATATAGACTATATCATGTCTGATAACATCACTTTAATCTCACCCCGCAAGGATATTGTCAGATGTCTAAGGCTGACTTCAGTGCAGCCTTATCCTGGCATTTTGGTTCTCTCGGAGAATAATTGAAATGTTACTGTTGCAGTTCCAAGACAAATGGTAGGGTTTGGTTTTCTGGAGAGAGATTTTGTTGTTGTTGTTTCTTTTTGTTTATTTTCTTTTCTCAAAACCAACTTTTGAAGCTTTCTTCCTACCAACAGTTCCCTTCTCTCACAACATCCTCCCCATGTCGTTTTGGTTTGGGTTCTTCCCCCCCACCCCTTTCTTTTTCTCCCCTCCTCATATGTAGATCTTGGTGCTGAATATGCTTTTCTTCCATGGCAGTCTGCCAATAACGTAAGTACACATATAGTAGGGATGGTAAGTATCAAAAATATTCATCACTTTGGACTTCATTATTGCCCCTGGACTCTGTAATTTACTCTCCCCCCATGCACTGCAAATATCTCCTGTGTTCATTGATACATCCATTACACCACTGTAAGGTTTCTCTCCTCCTTTTTCTTCTAGAGCAGAGAATATTTTTACTGCAAGTATCTTCTTTTTATGCTGCTGATCAGTTCATTATCTCTCTCCCAATAACTGATGTATTTTTAATATATTTAACTTACTTTCATGATACCAAATCCATGGAAGGAATAGGCATTGCTTCCCCAGCCCCTTATTATAACTTTGAAGTGATTTACCAAGCCCTGTTGCAAGCATCAGATTCTCCCATTTAAAAATCATGTCCTAGGTGCAGGTTTAGATGTAATATTAGTCTGACAGGATCTTTTTCTCTTCATGGGCTACTCGATGAGGCCAAAGGTGCAGCCTGAACCATATCTGCCCAATCTGCCTTTTGTGGGGAAAGTGTTTTCCGAGTATTTCCCTTCCATGGAAGTGGAAGAATTGCTGTCCAGAGTTCTGTGCATATCTTTCTAATCCCACAGTAACTAATGCAGTTGCAAGTGGCGAGGTAATGGGCAATACAGAACTATTCCAAGGGGCTTTCCCTCTGCTTCCTCTGGCTTGCCAGAAGTGCATGCATGAAATCAGGCACTTGTCTGGGTGTGTTAGGACACCTATCACAGATTTTGTTGTTTACATTAAAGCAGGCGTGTCAGGCCTGCCATCTGAACTTCGGATACAGCAGAGGCAAGTAAGTGAACAGTTTTTGCTCTGAGTATGAGGTAGAGGCAGAATTGTGTGAAAAATTGATTTAGGAAGAGAGGCATTCTTTGGACGAGCTAATTTCTGATTTAAAGAGTCTGAAAAGTCTATTTTTTCATTTGAACGAAAACAAAATAATAGGATGCAACACTTTTTGATCTTTATTTTTGCTGACAGACACATTTACTACCTCTGAGATTAATTTTGATTATTTATTTTGTTCTGAAATGCAATTCACTGCTTCTGAAGGTATGTGGACAAGGCTCTGCTTCATCTGCGGCGAGTTATTTCTAATTTTCTCAGAATGGTTTGCAACTGTATTCCCACCCAGTCTGCCCCAGTTGCTGCAGTGCCAGCACCTTGCCTCACAGTGCAGCAGGTATTTCATAAGGCAGATAGCAATTTCAACTTGCTCCCACTTCAGGCTGTGACAGCTCTGCTCCTTCTTTGTCACTGTAGGCTCCCTTCTTGTCTCCAGGCTCATATACCCTTTTAATGGCTTTGGGAACATGGTTTGAGTCTACAGATGATGGTAGGAAACAAGGTTTTGAGGGGAGGATGCTGTGTGGTGCTCCTCTGGTTTTGTTCCGCTCGCTGTTTGTTGCAAAGTGATTCTGACTGGCAGAGGATTTGCTAAGAGAGAATGGCCCGTTGGCAAACTGGGTCTTGGAAGTCTTGCTGCAGAGTAACATAAAACAGTAACTCTGAGACAGATCTCTCTATTTATTTGGCAGAAACTGCCTCAGTGGTGGTTTCCCTTAAGTGAACGTGGGTTGGTTCGTTTTAATGCATTTTGCCTTTGAATGGCTTACTCTTGTTTTGTAGAAGTGATTTGTGCTTAGAACTATTGACAGAGGCTCATCCAGGAGGAAGATGTCGGGTGCAGTTTTCCTGTGAATTGGGGAGGTGATAGAAATGAGAAAGGAATTAGAGGTCTTTAAAAGCAAGACAGAAGCTAAAAGAAAATAGGCTGAAACGAGCTGTTTTGTTAACTCAGAAAACCACCCAGGAAAAGCCTATCAGAGACTATCACCTCAGACCTGTATTACGTGGGTCAGAAACGTAGGGCACTTTTGTCAGATCCAATGTAACAATATTAGACTTTCCAGGGTTGCTTAAATCATGCCAGTTAATAAATTGCTTATGACTCCTTACTCATTTACTGGGAAATGTACGGTGTGTGGAAAAACTCTTGAAATTAGATGGTGAGTGAGGGCTTGTTGAAAATGTATGATGTTGGAGGTAGTTGACAGCCTTCAGAAACTGAGACTTTAAATGGACTCATGCACTGGAAGTATTACTTGGATAATTCACACTTCTTACCAAGCTATAATTGACATGTAACATGCAAAACATGCATTCCAAATATAAACAAGAACAACAGCAAGCCAAAAATTACCACAACTAACTAGCCAAGATCTGTGTTTGGAAGAGGAGTGGTAAAAAGATTAACATCAGTAAATGCAGGTTTGTATTCACAATGGGAACCGAGCAGCATTACTTGGCAACTGGCGAGATTCCAGCTGTTCCTATTGGGAAAAGATGTGTATATAAAGTATCAAAACCCAAATTTCTAGCTATTGATAGATGATTCTGACTGTCTGGTCTGGCTTGCACCTCTGCCAGTTACTGCAGGCAGGGGAGCATCATTCATTCAACACTCGTTCCTCTTCAGTTGTATTCCTCAGAGTGACAATAAAATTCAGTGACATCTTAAAGTATATTCAAGAGAGTGGAAAAGGGCTGCTGGTGTGCTACAGAAATGTAAAGCATGAATGAAATAAATAGAGGAGCATTCAGAAAAGCATATTTGTGAGATCTACCAATGCACTGCTGAAAAGAAATAGCTTTAAGAACCCGGTGGGGTGTTTGTTCACAAATTTAAATAGGGCTCTGTTACATTTCACCTTGACAGGTGTTGTTTGTATTAACTTACTGTCTGCTTCTCATCAGGCACCATCTCAGGAGCTCAGCAGAAAAGCTCAGCATTTCTCAGGGTGGAAAGTGGGGAGGTACACAAAAGGGTTTTTTTACTAAAGATTTTTTTTTTGTAGATGGACTTATTTTCAGATAGGTATGCCTTATTTCCCAAGATTTTAAACTTTTCAGTGTGCTTTCTTGCACAATCAATATTTTAAAGAGCAATCAAAGCTATTAACCTAAAAATTTTTGGGGATTTCGAGCAGGATATCAGAGTATGTCTGTATCCTTGTAGAGCTGGAATCTGTGGCTCGAATACAGATTTCTCCCACCTCTCTGGAGGATGCTGCATGTAAATAGCCCACTCAAAAGCAGCAGGGGGGTGCCAGCTGTTGTAGAGAGATGGTTTAATGCACACCTCCATACCCCCGTGCACCAGCCTCCTGCCCAGACCCCAGCACAGAAGTCACCTGCATGGAAAAATACCAAGCTATGGGAGAACACCAACACACAATTCTTATTAAATGGTTGTAGTTGTGAGGCAAGAGCTTCAACCAGATGCCTCTGCAGATGTAGAAGGAATGAAGTAGGTCAATCCCTTGAAGTAAACCTGTGCTCCAGGCAAGGCTTTTTGTGCTTGACTTTAAAGTCTGAGAATCCTGTTTCTGCTGAGCAGGCAGGTGGGGAGTTCGTCTTGCGTTCTGTACTCGTGGCACTAGAAGAGGTTTGATAGGAAGCCTTGCTTTAAGCCACGTTGCTACTGCTGTATCTGAGGAAGGTTTCCCTGATGTGCAACTGAAAGGTACCCAGGTGCCTTCTGGAAGTACAAGAGCCTCACTGCTTCCAGGGCAGCCTTTGGTGGGAGGGTTTGGGTGCCCTCACCGTGGGCATGAATGCAGCAATACCTTCTGGAAGCCTCATCTTAGTCCTGCTGCAGTTTCATCGTTTTCTGTAAGGAATTGCCCTGTTTCTCTCATGTCCTAAACTTGGGATTCATTTATTTACTAGTAGAGGGCCACAGTGCTGTGATCCCTACGAAATCATAGGCACCAGTGACGTTTCAAAGAAGCCATTCCTGTTGTGTGTTCATAGGGAATGAATTTTGATGCACACATTTAAGAAGGTCACGTTGATTTAATTAGGAGTTGTATTCAGGCCTTCTACTGTTGTCTTACAACAATTACTCACAGTTTTTTGTACAGTTTAAAAATTTCTGTTTGATCTAGTCATAAAACTTAAGATGTGATAAAAATAGTATACCAAGCACTTGCATAATCCTAAAATATGCCTCTCTAAGTATATAATGACAGTGTGCACTTTTAAATCAATTCTTCTAGAAGTAACAAAGCTGGGGATTTAAGTCTCAGGCCAATTTCAAGTGAGCAGAAAGAGACAATTTGTCACAGTCAAGTGATCTTAGGACCTGCTGTCTTTATTTCTTTATGTATTTTTTATTATTATTATTACTATGAAGTATAAAAATTTAGTGCTGTAATTTTATGGAGATGTTCCTGACTCAGTTCATAGAGATTGAAATACAATAAACTAGTGGTGTATAATTATTTTTTCTGAGAAAAGTTTTCTAAATCAACCCACCTACATTTAAATTACTATCAGCCCTTAGAAGTTAGGGGTAATGTAGAGATAAGTGCTTTGAATAATTCACACCAAAACTTTATTCTGCACTTTTGAGCTCAAAATTCCAGGTGGTGGTGGTTGTTTTCTTTTTTTCTTCTCTGGGTTTCAACTGGTTTGCTTCTGTCAAACGCACAAGAATCTGGATTGCAGAGGATGGTATTGGACCTTCTTTATTTGCTTTTTCCAGCCTTCCAGCCTCATTTGTATGCATTATGGAGGGACACCAAGCATGGCCTGAGTGGGATTTTTGAGAGAGTTAATGAGCATAGTTACACTGCTGCTTGTGCCTCTTAGGCAATGGAAGTGTTCCGTTGTCTCCAGTGTTAAGCCAGTATAAATAAAGCAAGCAGTAAGCAAATGGAAATATAAAGATGTGGAGTAAATATTGTAGCATGATCAACCTTTTATCCTTGCTGATAATGTGTGTGCAAATGGGCAAATCGAATTTGAAGTGAACCTGTGCTTCTTTCAGATCCCTGATCCTCCCTTCGCCAGGCTGCGACGGGGAGGGACGCTTGCCCCGCTCGCCCGGTGGCACCTGCATCAATCCCTTGGCTCTACCACCTCTGCAAGCCTCTGTGACATGTATTTCTAGAGCCCTTTATTCTGTTGCTCCTGGAATGAGTCTCAGGGTGTAAAAGCAGGAGTGGTGTTGGGGAAGAGGGGGGCTGTGTGGAGCCCTCTGTGTTTCTGTTCATTTTCATGGATAAAGGGAAAGCGTGTTCTGTAGATCTGGTTTGACCCGAGTAGGGAAACACAAAGTTTCTATTTAGATAGGATTTCTTCTTCCTGCTGCTAATGAACTCAAGCTGATATTTTGTCCCGAATGCTTAACTCTAATTTATAGGAAGAAAGGGGACTTCTCATACTCTCCTAGCCATTCAAGTCCATCTCGCCTGCTGGCGAGTGAGCCGTGACACCCATCGATCGGAATCTATTCCCTTTCCTTTTCCAGGGTACCATTGCTAGTAACTGTCCTCTACAAGACCTGCAGGATGATTGTGCCATGCAGGGCTTTACAATGCTCTTTATCTTCTGTGTCTAAGTATTCAAATATTGTCTTAGTAAGCCATTGTTTCATTCTAGTAGTTGGTGTGGAAAGCAATGTAAGGACCTGGCTGTGTTGCTTTGCCTGTTGCTTGTTCCCATAGACAGTAGTGAGCAGAGGCAGGCAAAGTTTGGGTTTTGGAATGATTGAGCACTACTGTATAATGCTGTGTAATATCTTCATCTGCTTTAAGTGAATAGTAGTTTCAGTGAAGCTTCTAGATTTAATATTGTAGAAAAATGTCAACAAATATAATGCAGTGTGGCCAGCTGTCATTTCTTTGACATAATGGTATTGAGCTGATGGCTCGCTTATTACCTGCAGCTACTTACGGCTGGAAGAGGAAGGATTCATAATGTCTTTTCATTATAGAATGAGAGAAAAGGTGAGGCTTGTGTCAGGCTGCTGACTTTCCTTAAAGGAATTAGGAGAGCGGAAACCCAGCACAAGCTGGTGAAGGACAAAATCATCCGTAGGAGGAAAAAAAACTAATCTGATGAAAATACAGAACTGTCCTTAAATTGGGTAAAACTGAAGAAGATAGATTGGTGTGGATTTATCCCCAAACTCTCTACAGTCAGTACAAGAGCACAGCAGAGATGTTGCAGTGAGTTGTCTGTTACTTAGAGAGTTTTTTGTGGGAAAACTGTGCATGTTCAACTGCTTTTATGTAGTCTCTGCTATTGCAGTTTAAGAAAATGAATTATCGCAGGAGTCAGAAAGGGACAACTAGTATCAGCAACCAACTGCAATTATACTGGCAAAATGAAGCTATTTGAAGTAAAGTTGAGTTTTCTAAGTGACAGAATAATTTCAACCAGAAGAGGGCTACAAAATGTGGATACCAATCTCATGCTAGTTATCCTCTTCCCTCCTGCCCAGAGCAATTGATGCTAGCTGCAGAATTTAGATATAGACTTTGAATTCTTGCCAAGCTGAGCCAGGTCTGCACCTAGAAATTAAACAAGACTCCATCCTGCATTAAAAGATTGACTGAATGTGGAAAGGAATTTATTGAATTAATCCATGCCAAGCCTTTGGTTTCATTGTTCTCTTCTGTTTTCCAATTTCATTATTCTTGAAAGCTTTTCCTACCCTTTATTACTCTGTTGTTTTTAGACAGACAACTATTTCTATTCATATATTGTACTTTTAAGAGCAAAGAGAATTTTGAGTGGGGAAAACAGTTCAGAACATACTTACAGGTTGTTGAGAAACTGCTGCTTTTCCCTCTGCCCTGGAAAGGGGGAAGGGAGGGAAATCAAGACCTTTACTCAACGGAGGGAGGGAAAACAATGTCTTGATTTAGATGGGAGGGCAATTAGCACTCCAGGTTTGTCTACAAGGTGTATGCAACACTTTTCTATGTGGTGGCTTCCCCAGGATGCCTGTATTTGCCACACCGCATTCACTCAAATCGGTAGTGGAAATATGAAATGGAACTGGATGCAGATGGGGTTGCAGCTGAAGTGCACTTGATTCACACTTGCAGAGTAGTCTTCCAGTGCAGCTGCATTCTCATGGTGACATTGATAATGTTCCTTTGTCATTTAGGAGAACATCATGTTGGGATAGCCCAGAGGAGCAGAGGGGGCCCTGCAGTCCGGTTACTGCAAAACTGAGAGCTCCTTCCAGGGAAGCAATGAGATGGATTTGATGTTCCATGGCTCCATATTTGTGATTGCCTTAAAGTGGTGTGCAAATGCCTGCAGATTCTTAGTTGAAAAATATATTGGAGACTTGGAAAAACTCTGGAATAAAGTTAAGCTAACTTACTTTATTTTTGTGGGGGGTGCATTCTTGCACACTGCTGCCAGAGTCCTAGGATGATGGAAGGTCTTCTGTTTGGATCCCAAATCCTTGCTTTAGCTACTGTAGAGGCAGCTGTGCCCTAAGGGTGAATCACAGGTGATGTTTATTCTGTGATTTCCTCAGGAGTTACCTGGGACTGTCCTTTTAATCTAGATCAGTGGCTTCAGAGGAGCCCTGTTATTAGATGCTACCTGGGAACATGCCCTGCAGGCTGAAATGGATGCTGTAGCTGGGGAAAGCTGCCAGATTCTTTTAGATATTTGGAGAAATAATAGATGTCTTTGGAATGTCTCATGTACTTTAGTAACAGTAAACAATTCAAGTTGCAAAGCTGGAAGAGGAGAACAAGAGGCGTTCTACCTTGGGCTGGGTGATTTGCTGAAAATGTGATGATGCTGAAGAGGTAAAGTCCTATAGGAAATGATCAGTCAGCTCATGTGGAAGCCTGTTGCTTAGCAACTACACAAGTAAACTTTCACTTTTGACTACATTTTCCAGTTCTCACTAAATTCAACAAATAAAATGAACTTTATCTTCAAAATACAGCACACAGCCTTGCAGTGTAGGAAGTGTAGTCTTCCTGCCATCTCACACGTTTAAACTTAGACATCTCGAGAGCAGAGGGGACAGTAGAAATGAGTTTCTAATCTCCCTACAAACCGCTGGGATAATGGTGCTTCCCATCAGTAAATATCAGCTAACGTTTGCTAAGCTAACATCTTCAGGAGGAAAAAGAGGTCACTTGGTCCTTAACTGTTTCTCTTTTACTCGATTGATTTCAAGTGCACTCCTTTATTGGTGCTGCACTAGTCCCTTCCAGGAGCTGCTAGCTGCACTTGAAGGGCTGAGCACAAAGATAATTTGGAAGACTCTGTACATTGCATTGTATGATTTTTCAAGTCCTTTTCTCATAGCTCTCTCACCTTCTGGTGGCTTTAAGTTTACAGGCCTTTGAATACAACCATTCTGTCAGCTGGTGAAAGGCCATTTTATGTTTCAGAGATGTTAAAAGTAGTTTATCTGTAGATAAAAGCTCATAATATTTTTTTCCCTTCCTGTACTGTTTAGCAGGGCTGAAGATACTTAAACTATATTCATGTACAACTTGCTGAAAAGGGAAAGCCTCAACTGTGCTTTGCCTTTTTTCTTTCTCTTTTTCTTCTTTTTTAATATTGTGTGTTCAGAGTTTGTGACAAATCCTCTCTAGCTGAATGTTAAATGGGGCAATGTTGATGCAGAAGTCCCAGTGAAGGATTCGAAGGATTCACTTTTCTCTGCATCACTGCTGGCTGAGAACTGTATTAGAGGCAGTTTGTTATGCTTCTCTGCTAGTTAGTGTCTGTTTCAGAGCAAAGCTGGGATCCTTTTGGTATCTGTGTGGTACAAAAACTTTGGTTTTTTTTAAGAATACTCTCTTTCTGTCCAGGAATATATACTGCTATGAATGCAATGTGCATTATGGTGAAAGAATGCTGATGGGGTCAGTCAGCAGGCTGCATGTATGAATTTCAGACAGTGCTGGATTATCCCTTCAGTGGAGTTAAAAGCTACATGTCTCTTGGAACAGTCCTGAAATCTAAACCCACCCTTTGGTTCTTGCTGTATGAAGATATACTTTTGGTATATGCAGCTTTTCATCATATTTTCCTCTGTTTCGAGAGCTGTTGGAGAACACTTAATAGCTAAGGTAAGCTGTAGAGATTTCTCTAGGTGGTGACATTTCAATCCTATTTCTAAATAGGATTTTCAAAACCTAAATTTATACAGTGAAGTTTTCTCTGCAACCTAAAGTTTTTTCCTGCACTTACAGAACAAATCTTTGGATGATCTGGAACTGTTTTATGCAGAAACATAATGAGATAAGTGTTCAGAAAGATTCTAAAAGACTTATAAAAATTGTTAGTGTTGAAAATACTGTGCACTGGTCCCCCAACTGTTCTTTCCAGCACAGAGCAGATGCTCGCATATGACAGGAGCTGGCCTGAGATTTACAGTTAAAATCAAAGTACTGTAAGTGGAAAGATACAATGCACACGTGATCAAGTACTGCTTGGATGGGCCACTTACATCCAAAGTTCAATGTACCATGTGGCCAGCTCCATAATTAGGTCTGAAGTTGGAGGCTGAGTTTTGAAGATTTGGGTATGTAGTTTGAAGCAGTTCCTTTGTGAGGTGCTGAGTACCTCTGAAACTTGCTGAAGACAGGAATTATATTAAGCCTATATTAAGTATTCCAAATCCTGATGTGTTTCAGCAGTTATTAACCCATGTCACAATTACATGTGCATATGGATAACGTGGCTTTCAGGTCCTGTCTTGCACGTTTGGGCTCAGGCCAGAGTGAAATGCCAAACACAACTTTTCTCCTTGAAGCTTCCCATGAAGCACTTAATTCTTAGGCTTGTGGTAGCACTTGTAATCATTTCTGGCCATTTCTTGCATTGGATTAGTGAAAACAAATGCTGCTGACTTAGTTCAGTGGTCAAACATCTGGTAGGAAGCAGTCTGAAAAATAGGTGTGTAGGTATAAAGTGGAAAAAAGACACTGAAGAGAAACTCCAGCTTCAAAAGGTTGGTAATAGCATCAGCTGGGATTAGAGTGAGGGACTGAATCTTTGAACATGGTGTTGATAGATCTTGATGGACACGGTGCTTGTGGGGTAAAGCCTGAGAGGTGTGTTCCTGTCTGAGGGTCAGAAAGCTGCCTGCCAAAGAAACATCCTAAGAGTTGATGTGCAAAAGCAAACAGGCTTTGCAAACCAGCGTCAGAGATTTCAGTTAAGGTTAATATTATGTTTCTATGTAGGCAGCTATTACATTGGTCAAATTTAACTGGTCAAGGTTATCCTGTTTCAATCAACAGTTACATCAGGGACAAATATTGCTTGTGTTAGGAAAGCCTAGTTTGCAAATGCAGAGGTCTTCTCAGAGCAAAGATCCATTGGTATGCAACACCTGGTACTTCTCCTAATGGTAGCCTGGATGATTTTATTTTATTTCTTTTTTTATTATTATTATTCTTAATAATGCTATTCCTTTTTTCTTCTTTGGGAAGGTGCAGCCACTGTGGCTGTCTGTGCATCTCTTCCATGGTGAAGATGCTCTGGAGCTACAGTACTTAGGCTAAATTTACAGTCCTTGCATTTCACATTTCAGTGGCTTGAATTTAATCTTAAAATGAAGTAACTCTTTAGAAAACAATTATATTTTTCATAATACTCATTAAAACATTTACCAGCATTTGCACTGGCTACGGTTGTACAAATGGTTCCTTCAGGAAATGTTCTTAGGCTACTTTTCCAGTTATTTTCATGTTGTGCACTTAAAGGGAATTATTTTCTTTAGCACCTAGTGATCCTGAAATGCTGAATGCAGCATCACAAGGGAAAGCAGCTTGAATTGCTCACACTTGCCAGCTACTTAGATGAGGCTGGACTAACAGCCTAGCTTTGCTATCTTATCTTTCATCTTTGTGGTTGCCCAGAGTGATGGAATCTTGGTGCTACTGGGAGCAGCCACTGAGTTTCTCTGTTGCATAATGTGAGAGCAAGGACCTGCATCTGCTGGGAGAGGTGGGAGCCATGCAGCTGCACATAGGGGACTTGTCTCACCTGAGCCTGAAACTCAGTGTGTAGATGAATGTATGGATGGAGAGACATGTGCTCTCTACTTGTCTCTCCTCTGGTGTCTGAGAGACATCAGACATGGGTTTGATCGACACAGAGTATGGGAGGTGTGATCGGCTGCTACTCGCTACCAACGAGCAGTGAGTTGATTCAGTGACTCTGTCTTGACTGGCTATGGTTTGAGCCACTCTAGAGTATTCTCTGTCCCTGAGAGGATGTGCTTAGTGAGTCTGCAGTGAATCTAGTGGCAACGTGTGATGGGAAAGCTGTTGCTCTTCCCTTTGCTTGAAACTAATTGTGCACGCAGTAAAGATGTCCATTTTGTTTACATGGAAGGCTTTTGTGGCTATTACTGCTCAGATTATTCACATCTTTATGCAAGCAGTAGGGGAAGATACAGTAGATTCTTATTGGAGACGTGGACCTGTTGGGGTGTTAGTATTCATACTGAGACTTTGGTCTGTGAGAGAGCCTAAATAATCACCTCCTAAGAACAGATCTGACTCATGGGAACAGAGTCCTGAAAAGGTCATCCTTGCTTTGAAGTTTCTGTGTCTTCCTTTTGTTAGCAGTGAAATCAGACTATTGATATTTGGTGCTTTACTGCTTCTACGGATAATTACATTGAGCAGCATCTATTTATGGAAGGCTTGAGGAAGAACTTGGTAGTATTTGAGTAATTTTTTTTCTCATATTTGTCTGAGACCAATCAGGCAGACAGAACTGTGTTCATTCCCCCCCCAATTTATCTTCTCTGTTTTTCTCTTTTACACCAGTTTCCATTAATTTTGGGTTTGGTTACAGAGGACTGTAATGAGCTTTTAGTGAAAAATCTGAAACTGAAGACAGCAGTTAATCAAAATATTTGTATATTGAACTTAATTTCCCTGATTTGATTTATTTCTTTAGGTACTTATATAGGAGTTTAAGTGGTGGCACTTAATAGTAAAATCAAATTCTCCCAGAAAGAGTTCTGCTGGTTCCCATAGCTCTTGTCTTAGGTTAACAGTATTTCATTAATTTCATCTGGGATCCTATGTGACAGTGTAATTATGATATAATAAGACTTAGCTAGGTGGCATAAAATTATCTGCCACTAAATTCTCCAAGACAAGGTCACACAGAGTGCAAGTAGTCTCAAAATTACATTTCTAGCACTAAATGTTCCATCTACAGAAAAAATAAACCAAGGAATGTTTTACTTTTTGACACCAGTAGTGGCTGCAAAGCAGCTCACCTAAATGATTCCTCTAAAGCTTTAAAATAGCTTTTAAAAGCTGTTGATGTTAATCTGCAGTTCATTTCCGTTTATAGGGGGCTACACTAAAAATCAGTTTTGTGGCTGTGAAGCTGAGATTTAAGAAAATAGCAGACAGTTCTTTAGTCATCTGCTATATTGGGTAGGGCAGCTTTGTATTTGCTGTTCCTGAAAAACCTGAATGCTCTGATGCTTTCTATGGGACCAGTATACGGAGCTGCTTCGTGCAGGTACCTGTAGATGATAATGTACCTTGTGTAGGCTTTGCCATTTCTAGATTGTGCCCCAAAATATTTTCCTGACTGACTTAGTCCTGTTAATCCTATAGCTGCTGCCGTGCAGGGCCACCTTGTCAACTGCTATATTAAGAGAATTCCTAATATAAAGACCAGGCTTTTATTCATCCTTATTATGCAGGAAAGAAGGCGGCACCCCTTAGGGCTTCATGACCATCAAGTGCATTTGGCAAGACAGCCAGTAAAGCCATTAGGATATTTGACATGTATTTAATTTATATTCCAAATAGTGCAGTCAGATGGGTCTGGTGACTAAAGCAGACCTGGAAGCCAGATTTATGTAACCTTGAAGAGGTCGCTTAAACCACAGCCTCCCTTGTGAGTGCACTGGGCAGAGCCCCGCTGCAGCCAGGCATCCTGAGGGGCCACTGGTGGTGATGATGGAAGCTGCTGGGATTAATGACACAGTCACATACTCAAACTTAAAGTCTGCTCCGTGCCTTCCTCCATAGCCTCTTGCCTGTTGAACAAGAGCTTGCTTTGCTCTGCGTATCGAGGGGTTAATCAACTCTGCATCTTCACACAGTGTCTGGAGATCCAAGGTTGTATTCTGTGGTATTGCAAGGGAGTAGTTGTTGATGCTTCTATAAATTATATAAACCAAATATTTTTTTAATACCAACTTCAAGAGTTTTTGAATTAAAAGGAACATTTCTGCCCATTTTCTGACACCAAGATGTGTTGCTGGATCTGCTGCCTTCCTGCAGGAGGGAATGTACTCTTACTTTGATCAAGAATAATCCTGGGTTGCTTCATATATATGTTTTTGTTTATATCTCTGCGTGTCTAAGATTGATTGCCCAGACTTGACATGGAAAAGTGGAACAATTTGATTACAACCCACCTCACTCCCTTCTGTGCCCCCCCAAACTCTCCAGAACACACGCAGACCTCCCACCCCAGCTGTTCAGGCAGAGTAAGACCCAGCCTGTCGAAAGTGAGAGGATGTGATTTCTCATTAACATCACAGGAGCACTGAGCTCATTTCTGCAGCTTCAAGTTTGTTTCTATGCTTTATGGCCAATTTTAGGTTTAATTATTATTTGCTTTTATTTTTATTAATAAGGACTTCCTCAATAACTAGAAAAGACTGGTAGCTTAGAGAACTGGTTTACTTGTGCTTCTGATCTTTGTATGTTAATTAGAATAATGCTGACCTTCCTAACCCTTAATTGTGACTACTACTTTAAGGATCATATATGCTTTTGTCCTTATTTGCATACAAATTGCATTCTATCAAGTAGCTAGGTTTTCACAATCTGCATTTTAAATGAAAATTTTATTATTCTTTCTTTAAAAATTGATTTTAAAAATTGGATGTCAATGCACTTTAATTCACAAGATTTCTAAGGTTATGGGGTCTGCTCTCTGATGGCCTCCAAAGCGTTTTAACAAGTCTTTCAAAAGAAGGAGAGCAAGAAATAAACTCGAGCTTCATTTACATGTAAATGTCAGGGCTGGCACGTGTTTACATCTTCTCGGGCTAAACTGAGAGGGGTGTGATTTCGGGCCGGTGCTGGAAGGACAGCTAGCTGTCCTCTGAGTCCTGCCTTGACCACGAGGGCTCAGCACGGCACAGAGAACCCAGCAGTTAAATACTGCCAAAGGAAGCTCTGGCTGTTTGGATTTGGTGTGTACATTTCATTGCCAGCTCAGCTCTTGGGCTGCCAGAAGAAAAACTCGTCCCGAAGGGGTCAGAGCAAAATTTATTTTGCTCTGTGTCCCATCTGCAGCAGTGGTTGTATGTGGATATGCACGGATGAGTGAAAACATAGTAAGCAAATAGGTATTTCCAGCCTTCAGCTACGTGCATCTCTGTGGACTTGCTGAGCTGTGATTTCGATCTGTTTACTAATACTTAACAGGAGTACTTTTCATAAACATGAGCCTTTGTAAGCTTTTAGCATCTACCAACTATTTTCTCAGGGAGTACAACAACTTTTTTACTCACTACGTGTGGAGCTAAGACCTCCTTGGTTCAAACTGGTGTCACAGTTTCTTGCTACAGATATTAGGTTCATAATTGCCTTGATTCTATCCCAGCCCCTATTTTTATCTCCAGTACAGACACCTCCCACCTTCTGGTACATACCAAAGGAATTAAAGTGAGCTACCTACTCAGCAAATCAGATTTTCTCCTTCAGCTGAATACTCAGGTGAATACCTTCTAGTTCTAGTGGTTTTGTTGTTGATCTACTTTACCTCTGATTCTGCAGTTGCTTCAATTCCAGACAGATCTCTCCAGATCTAATGGGAAGAAATTGGTCAGCTTCCCTGTGGCAGCCCTGTCCTTCCAGTGCTCTATGCCCGGGATGCTGGCTTCAATGAGACTTGGGTGCTTCTGCTGAAGAAGGATTTCATGCTTGTTTTGGTTCCTTTTTGCTTGACTTGAGTTTTTACCTGTCCCACTGTGATTTTGCATTTAAAAATGCTACTAAATGCTACCATGTACCATTTACCACTTTCTTCATTTGGGTACAAATTCTGCTCTTTAAGCCTGTCACCTTTCTTCCAATAAGCCTTCACTGTGCTCCTTGGCTACTCTGACTTCCTTTGGCTTCTTCTCCAGCTCCTCTCAACGGGCAGTCTGCAGGAGCCCAGTGACTTCAGCATGCTGCCCTTCAGCTGTCTTCACCGCCGCCGTTTAGCATTGAGATCTCTCAAATGTCATTTTTAGCTGCTCTTTGATATGTTTCCTAATTTTATGAATCTGCTTTCCCCAAGTTGAATGTCACTAAAGGACTTTTTCTTTTTTTCCTTTTTGTAACTCCTGCAGGAGATTGCCTCTGCTTTGCGGTCACTTCTACAGACATCATTTCTAACTGTGTGGTTCTGATTGCCCTGTAGCTCCTTAGGGTGAAACAGCATTTTGCATCTTGCTTGTGAGCTCCCAGTAAGCTTCTTCACACCGTTACTGGCTGCATCTGAGTAAACATCTTCTCTGCTTTCTGTGGCAGCGTGGTGTTTGCTTAGTCTGTGACAGTAACCGAAGCTTCCCTAGAGCTAATTCATTTCCTACGCTTTCTGATTATTCCTGGCTTGTTGTGGTTCAGCTGAAAGGTGATACAGACCCAGTCCTGTATTGCTCTGGTTTAGGCAAGACCTTGCAAAGCATGTGGATTCTGTGTTACTTGCTGAGAAGATCAGCTCGTTCATTCGATTTGACTCGCCCTGGCTGCTCCTCAGTGTAGGATACTGCAGGCCAGGTAGCTCGCTCCTCTGGCTTTCTGGCTTTGGGTGCTTGTGTGTCTTGGTGCCTTCACTTGGTACTGGCCACTGCAGTTCTGCAGTCGCCTGTCGTTAGCATTTAACATAGGAGAATCTTTATTAAACTGGATGTTTTGCCAAGAAACTCAAAGCCAGGGCATTTGTTATTAATTGCTTCCATTGTGCATTGAAAACTGTTGTGCTGCTTCTAAACAGACTCAGAAGTTGAGTTCCTGCCTTCCGTAACTGCAGAACACTTCACAGCGCTGCTGCCTTTGGTTTTGACACTTAGGCTCCTTTTTTTCCCCTCTGACTTTGCACACAGGTTTTTGAAAGTGTACAAAGATTGATTTTTATTTTTTTTTACCCCTTTACATTTTCAGAATACTGAGAATTTATTTTATTTGATGTATTTGATTTTAATTTAATGTGTTTGATTCAAATTGATTTATGGAAATTTAAAGCCTTTGGCCAGACCCAAGGCATTTCAAGCTTAGCTCTAAAATCTATAGACATGGTGAAAATATTGGCAGTTATCCATTAATGACCAACTCTCAGCAGGCTGTGTGTTGCTCTCTGCATAGCTTCTTCTCTACCCTGCTCTCTTTCCCCAAGAAGTATGTTTACATCTGCTGTCGAAAGCTGCAGAAGAGCTAGCTTAATGGTGGTGGTAATTCAGCAAAATCTTAAGCACTCCCTGTCATATGTTCTATCTGCTACCTTTTAATTCCACTAAAGGATATCTTAATGATAATCTAGTTTCTGCCGTGCTTCATATCTTGGTGCAAATATATTTTAAATTCCTAAATGTAAGTGTATTTGCCATTAGTAAATTCCAAAGACCATATACATAGGTACCACTGTTTGTCTGCACTAAAGTTTGTCGAGTGGATTCCTTTCAGCACTATCAGTGCTGCTATTTTAATGGGATATCTTCCAAATACATTCCCATTTTAAAGTTTAACTGTTGTCTTTCAGTTCTTGATAACTGAATGGGAAGTCATTTTGTATCCAGAGATTTAGGTTATGGTCTGTAGTAATGGAAGTGTCTTTTTTTCAATTTAGCAAAATACCATTAAGAATTAATTTATGGCCCAGCTCCATTACTGAATCATAGAGGTATGTAGGAACGTTACACTCTGCCTATTCTTTCCAACAAAGTTCTAAAGAGAATTTTTAAAGTAGAGATGCTTGCTTTCTTCATTGCACTGTAACTCAGTTATAGATAAATATGATTTAGGAAACGTGTTTTTACTGGAGCTGCTGAGGCAGCAAAATGTAAAGTTCCACATAACAATCAATGGGACGCTGTGTGTATTGGGTGCAATTTTCTGCTGGAGAAGCAGCAAATGGAACAAAGGATGATTGCTTTAAAGTGAAATAGGTAAGATCCTGCTGGTCCTTAGTTCAAACTGGCAGGTAGTTCATTTGACTACAGAGTAAAAATAAGTAAAAGGGGCCTGAACAGGTAGATAAGATCCATATAGTACACTGATGGACTACGATGGAAAGGTTTCATTTGTGAAGGAGAAAGTTTTCTGTAGTAGAAATCTCACATTTGTATAAATTCCCTAATAGTTCCATCAACAAATACATTTGTTCAGAGGTTTCTGGCACGTCGAGGGGATGTGGCAGTAGAAAGCAAAGAAACAGAAAAGCACCTCAAAACAACTGCCCCAGTAAAACACCACAAAATGCAAAAGAACCTTTCCCACTTTCCTGCCCCCCCAAAATCCCAGAAAACACCTCAGGATTTGGAGAATAAGGAGTATTCGTGGGTGTATTTCAGTGATGCAATACACTGCCATAACTCCCCTACCACCAAGGACAGTGTGGAAAGTTGAGGAAAGGGAAAACCTTGTCACCTTCCAGCAGTCAGCGATGAAGGATTTCAGCCCATATTTGTCTCTTAGCTGGTATCGTGCTGTAGGTGGGTTTTCTATAGACCTTTGTGCAAGGGACGTGACCATGGTGAGGACTAGGAGGATGGTTTATGTTAGGAGCAGTTGAGGTCAGGTTCAATTGCCATCTTTTTTGAGTGGAGGAAAAAAAGTTCCATTTAGTCCATGATAGGGGTGTGCGGAAGTGGAAAAGGGACAAAATCATGAAGGTACAAACATTCAAAGGGACCTGAAAATGAAAGAATGCCAAAATATATTTAATTAGGGATATATGTGCTCTTACTAAGCTTTCCTGCAAGCTGATGTGTTTGGGGTGAAGGGGAGGAAATTACTGCAGAGCTTCTGTGTTCAGCTCCTTCCAGTTACTCATTTTCTGTTACAAATGTGAAATCGGAACTCCTTCAGGAGTTCCATCAGATACCTTCTGCTGAGGGGGCGATGTTCTCTGGAGCGCTTTGTCCACGCTGAAAGATGCATCTGTAACTCTCTGTTCTACTCTTCATCTGCCCTGTCACTTCTGCCTTTTCGTGTGTACTGTAAAGCTCTGCACAGTGGCAACAGCAGCGCTCTACCCAGGCGCGGGACGGGTACGGGTGCCAGGCAATGGTATATGCTATACTTAAGTCATTTACTACTGGCAGGATTTCTGCCTAGTACATACTGGCTCCTGGAGCCCAGGCGAGAGGGCTGATTAATGTTCAGGACCTGGTCCCTTCCTGCTGTTTCAAATCCTTTCTGCTGTGGATTGTGATCTGGATGTTAATTTATCAAAGTTGGGATTCGCAGGTCGCGGTGTTACAGCCAAGCTAAAAGAGTCTCATAAAGAAGGGTACATTCATCTTGTGACTGCATGTAAATATTCTGAGATCCTATAGCTTTAGCTAGATGACTGTATTATCTCATTCATCATTTTGTGAGGATTTCTGTGGTGGTGTTCTGTCGAGGATAGACAGACATTTACCGCTTATGTGATCAATAAACGAGTTATTGGAAGCTATAGTGCTTATAAACTGAAGCAGCAGTGGCACTGCTGTCTGCTGCTTTTCTTGGCTGCCTTCTCTCAGTCTCCAGGTGAAAAGAAAAGGCCGGAGTATAAGAGCTGGCCAAAATGCAGACTTGCTGGATTTGAGAAATCTAATTTCAAAAATAAATTGAGCTTGGACCTAATATCTTAGTGGCTCCAAGCAGTGATTTTTCTATCCTTTCTTTTAACCTCTCAGGGTATTGATTCTTTGCAGTAACATATTTAACATCTGCTGTACTGGGGCATCACCTTTTTCAGCCACAGCAAGCTGCCCAGGCGGAGCTGCTGGGGAGTGCAGGAGCCAGGGTGGGAAGGGTGGGAAGCACGGATGCCCTGTGAAATGCTTTTTCTCATGGTCCTGCATTTCCTGGCATCAGAGGCTTCCTGAGAGAGCTGTTGGGGGCAAGAATCTGGGTATGCTGGTGTTATCCTTATGGAAAGAAACTGAACAAAGTATTTCTCCACTGACCAGTGGGCAGTCTTAGTAGAGCTGATAGCTCAGGGCACTCTTAAATCCCTGGCTAGCTGCTCCTTCTTCCCTGCATGCCAGGAGGCTCTCCGAATCGATTAAACCCAGGACTGCTGCGGCTGAGTAACCCAGAATGCTGGTGGTGTACATGTGTCTGTATCTGTGCAGTTGAAAACTTTTTTTAAATAAAGCAGATTGTGCTCCTGAGAGCTACTGGGATCTGGAGAGGACAGCTGCTATCATGCCCAGTTTCTCACACAGCCACAACAGCCCTAGATTTATTTTTTTTCTGATAGCTTCTTCTGCATGCTGGGAAGAATGACTTCAACTGTTTCTGGTTTTGGTTTGTTTGGGGTTTTTTTTCCCAAGGAGCTGTTTTCCTGTTCTTTATTTTATTCTTTTCTTCCTAAAGGAAGCCATGTTTAGCAAACTCACTGATGCTGTGTAATTAACCAAGTGAAGAGCAACTTTGTATATGGCAATATCTTTTTCCTCATTTGAGATCTTCTTTTGCTTACCATGCTGCGTGGTCCGTTTTTACCAGACATCTTTTCACATCTGTCATCCCTCCCTAAAAATTTTAAAGAAAACAGAAACTATCAGAATGACCTTAGAGTTCTCAGAAAACGCTAATTAAATTTTTCCTCATAAAAACAACAAAGGAAATCATAGTTGTAAAATAGATGACCAGCCAGAGATCATTAATATCGCCAGACGAAGAACACCACTTACCCTGACAAAGGAAAAACACTACAATCAGGTTTGAGTGAACTGATACATAATGAATATGGACAAAAACCTTGGAAAAGGTCTGAGAAATAACTGACAACATGGACTAGTTCCTGTTCCCTAATGTAGGTTTAAGACATCTCTGATGCAGATGGTTTTTCAACTGAAAATTTAGTGTTCTGGGACAGCTATTTTGGTAATGCCAGTGGATGTTCAGTGTGACCTTTCAAACTGTACAATATATGCTTTATTTTCTGAGCTGAAGAGATATGCTTTGGTATGTTGCTTGGTGTTTTAAGTATTAAGAAAAGCCTGTGTTATATGTTGAATATAACAAAGATAAGGTTGTCTGTATTTTTCATGCTGAGGGGTTTTGGTGGTTTGAGGGATTGGTTTTTTGTGGGTTGGAGTTTTGTCTCCCCTCCAAAGCAGTTTGTGTGAATCAGCTCTGAGGAGTAAGATGCTGGAGAAGATGCTCCACTGGGCTGTCCCAGCAAGAGGCTCATTATGGCAACACAAAATAAAACATGAAGGATAATTGCATTGCCTTTGTAGGCCACCAAAGTGTTTCTATCTGTAATCAGATCACTGAGCTATAACCACAGGTGAATGAAAAGGAGACTATTTCTCTCTCCAATCATTTCTGGCCAGTGGGATGACTCCAGCTTGTACAGATGCTCAGGTGCAAGTGGTGCTCTCCAGCTTCTTACCTGAACAGCTGTGACCTGCAGGGCCTGTGGTACACCACGTGTGGTGATGGAGAGACTCTGCCTTGTCTCATCCAACTCATTGCTGCTGAACAATGTGAACTTTGCTTCTAATCCCGTGTTCCAAGAGTGTCTGCAGCATCTTAATTGAGTTTGGAGAACAGCAGTAAAGTATATAGATGGCTCTTGCATCTCGCTTTACTACAGGGCAAGCTCTCACTTGGCCAAATTCATCAGCCAAGTGATTAACCCTAATCATGCGTATCAGAGCTAGAATACCTGATTATGCATAAATAAACTATTCATTTGAAAGAAACCATTCTAAAATTTGGAGTGCATTGGCACTAGGCAGCTGTCTGCCCTTTCTAAGTGGGAAGGAGCAACCACGTGTCAGTGGTCCCCTAAATGAGGAGGGGGGTTCATGCTTTAGGGTCACCTGCTACGCCAGGAAATCCCGTGCAAGCAAGAGGCAGAGGAATAAAGCTTCAGTGAGGCAACAGCCCATCAGCAGCAGCTTTAGCAGCTGCAGTTCCTTTGCCTTTATTTGAGAAGTCCATTTTTTCTGGGTCGGATATCTTGAAAAATATTTATCTAGAATGTGGGTCCTCATGGCTTGTTTCCTGCAGTAGAGGGGGAGGAGGGCAATTTGGTGGATCAGTCACTTTCCACCCAGTGCTTTTATGGATAGCTTTCACATTTATCAAATACCTTTTTTTTTTTTTCCATGTACTTGTGATTTGACATTTAAAGGCCATATTGAGTGAATTAGGGAAATCACTGGGTACTAGAATGAGAAATGAGCTGAAAGAAAAATTGATCAGTAATTAGGAAAGTTAATCCACTCATGGCAGTGAGCCTGAGATTTATCCTGATGTCCTGCCATTCAGCTAGTGGAGATACAAATAAAGCAAGCTGGAAAAAACCATCTCAGAAGTCCTAGTTACAATGACATGGGTTAGGATCGTTAGGCTTCTCTACAGAGAAGGGGTATTTAGGAGAATACAGTTTTTATATAAATTCTCTAATTAGATTTAATTCTTTTCAAATACTGAGTATCTGCTGTTTGAGTTGTACCCACATCTTCCCCATCATAACTCCACAGGAAAACAATTGTAGAGCTAAAAATAGGAGAGCAGAGAATATCAAAGACATGCACCTTCCCTTTGCCGTGTCAAGGAGCTATTTCCATTGCAGAGATCACATTTCAGGCAGAAATGCAGGCTTAATTTTTTTTCTATGATGACGTTCTACAGTTTGTGGTGCTAAATATAAATGTAGAGATGCATTATGACAAGAATAATTCTCATAAAGAAGTCAGAAGTGTACAGTTCTGTGATTGAAATTAAAGTAGCCTTTGGCAAAGTGTCTGCACAGTCGTGATAAGGAAACCCATTGAAATCTCAGTTGGGTTTATGTACAGTATGGTGAGCTGTACAAGAAGACTGCTGTCCACAGATTGTTATCTTACAGTATTTCCTCACTCTCTTCCTGCTGCTCATTTATGGTGAAGTTAGGAGGAAAATCAAACATTTAATTTGAATGTAAAAAGTAGATGAGAAAGCCACTGCCAGTAGTTGGTTGTGTGGTGTTAGCTGAGCATGTCATTAGCAGGATATAAACGCCACAGCACCAAGCCACAAGTGATGCTTCTGCCTGTTCCCTTGGTCACCCCCATCCCTGCTGTCCTCTTGGGGCTCACTCCCCAGCATGGCCTTGGTGACGGTGCTAAGAGTGCCTGATGGGCTGTGGGGCTGCTCCCACAGATACCTGTTAGCTGACACTCTCAAGAGTAAGCTGAGAGACTTGTGGTTTTCTTGCTCTCTGCCAGCCTCTTTGTTATCTGACCAGGGAATAGAAGGTTTCTTTAGCTCCTCTGTTTATTCTCTGTTCAGAAGTAGCTTTTGTATTCAAGGCTGGCAGCCATTAGGAGCTTTCTGTCCTGTTTTTCCATTTTCTTTGCTCCACGTTTCCTTTCCAGTTGAATTTGAGCAAACTTTAGGTTTAGTTCGTAACTGTGAGTGGAAAATGTGAGTTGGAAAATTCTGATAAACTCAAGTTGTAAAATTGTTATAAACTGAAGTACTTAACTGAGTCCTTGGCCTGAAAATATGTAAGTCCAGAAAAGTTTTACTGCCTCATACATACTTTACTTAGTAAGTATAACTCCTCTTTTCAGATACTTAAATTTTTTTTTGTTTTCTTTTCTGTAATGGTCTTACTACATTTTTTTTTTGCATTGGACAGCTAGATATTAGCCATAATTTGTATTTATCATTTTGTAATAACAATTCTTTTGGATCATTACCTCCTAAAGCTTGTAACAGAACAAAATACCCCGATTGGAAATTGGACTAAGACGTGTCCAAAGCAACTGCATTTTACTTGTGTAAACTAAACTGAAACAGGGAGTTAGAACTGGCATAACACAGCCTTTTTTATAGTCCATGTTCCATGGAAAAGTAATGTAAACTGGGGCTGTGCTGTTAAGTGCTCATTCCCAGAGCTGCTGCCTTGACTGAGGATGGGCAGGGGAGGCCCTGGGGTTTCACTGGTGCTGAAATCTCAGCATCTTGGCAGAGCACTTTGGAGGGGAGTGTTTTGTAGACCCACCAGGAAGGAAAGGGGGGATGCCCAGTGTGTCTGCTTGCCTACACCCCCTTGTCGTGGATTTAATTCTGGAGGGGTGAGTGACTTTGATCTGTAGTAATCCAGGCAGGGAAGAGAGCTGGAAGGAGTCTCCAGAAAATCTGTACAGACACAATGATTAGCAGAACAGCAAGTGGCGAGTGAGGGAGTTAGGAGAAGATTCATCTATAGTTTGGAAAAAACCAAACCACTGCAGAAACAGCAAATATTGTTAGAGGTGGCAGATCAGCACCTACAGGGAATATCACGTTTGCCAAATCGTGTGGAGGGATGGACAGATCACTGGGGACCAGCTTGATAAAGTGGCAGCATAACCTGGCACTTGCAGCTGCGAGTAACCACGATCCCCTCCGAAGGAGACTCTTTAATACAAAACCACTCTACCACAGGCTGCATTCATCCGTAGGCCTTCTGAGCAGGAGTGTAAAACAAAAACAAGCAAGCAGTCCTCAGCACTGTCGTTGTAGTGGCTCTACACGCTGAAGGTAAACTCAAAATGCCTTCTCTTGTCTTTGTCAGAAGCCCTTAAACTTCAGTGAGGTGGCATTGTTGCTCTCAATTAGGTTTGTTATTTGTGCTCTGTACAATCTGCAAGTGATGTCAACTCGATGGAAGAAACAGACTAAAAATGGTATAAGGAAGGACAAGCCTGCAATTTTTTAGCACTTAAGAATTCTCAGAGGAGGTGGAGAGAAAGCAAGGCAAAAGCAATGAGTAATCTTCACACAAGAAATTTCCATGAAAGTGAAGAATTCCGAGTGAATGATTCCATTCACCCCACGGATACCAAAACAACACAGCAAATATGAGAACACAGACTTGCCCTAGGAGCAAAACTTGACCATTTGTGGAAACCTCCGACCTTGGGATCAGAGTAACAGCCCATGTAGATGCTCATGTGCAGGAAGCAATCCAAGGGGAAAAGTTTTGCCAAGGCTACAAATAAATAAATAACCAAACCCATTGATCATTGTGCGTAAGGAGAATACTGAGAGCTAAATACCACCAATTACTTTCAAGTCACAATCAAGTGCTTCTAAATGCCACCTTAAGACTAAGTCAAGAGCAGGAAGATGAAGAAAGGTCTCAAAAATTCCCTCTTTAACGAGTTCAAAAGACTTCTGTTTACAGAGCATGCATTAATCTTTCACAGTAGATAAGCTGATTTGATTTGCGTTGAAGTCTGGTGTAAATACAACACAAGACAAATGTGAATTTTAAATGAAGCAAAGATAAGGGGGAGAAGCACATGGCACTTGAAATGCTAGAGGAACATTACAGCACTCTCACTGGATTTTTTTTAAGTTTAAGCAAAAGGAAAACTTTTGTTGGTCTCGACTCTTTTCACTTGACTCTAACTGCTTCACTTTTTGGAGGCAAGGGAAGTAAAAGGCATTTTAGAAATGACAAAGCTTAGTGTTTTCAAGTCAGATACTTCCCCAGAACCTGCTATTCCTTGGTGGAATTGATGCTGTCTGTGTTTTGGGAACACAGGAGATTTCAAAAGAAATCCTTCAGCTTAGCCTAAATAGCATTTCAGACCTGCTTGGCTTCGGGCATCTTGCCACAAACTCCCTGTGAGAGTGTGGGGTGCTGTGCTGCATCCTCTGGGAAGTACCACTTCCCTCCTCTGCTGGGAACAGATCTCATTTGCTGCTAGCTGGCCTTCATCCTGCAAAGGTAATTGCAGGTAGTTTATAATGAATTCTGCAGGAGTTGGTTACTGTAGCAAAATGAAAACAATGGAGAAAGCTGGAACTGCAGCGAGCTGTTTCTGTGACAGAATTGCTTTATAACAGGAGGTGAGTATGACTGGAAAATGTGTTTTTCTTTAAATGCTCCCTTCCAAAGAATTTATTCTTTTTTTTTTCGGTCAGAATTGCACTAGCATGAGATAAAGTTGAATGAAGGAATGACAGGAACAGTTATGGCAAATGCAGTTTACTTGATAGTAACCCCAGTGGTTAAAAGCCACAAAGGACATCATTGGCTTAGAAAATTGGCATTATGATGTCGTTAATCTTTCACTTGTAGAAAGTGCAGCCTATTAGAAAACACTTGAGAAACCTGGCCTCCATTTCTGGCTCTGCCCATGGTCTGCTCATTATCTCTCATTTCTGCCTCCTTTAGTCAAATAATGATTCCCATTTGCTTTGACATGCGGGGGATGAAAGTGCTATGTCTTTAAAGAAATAAATTAGGTCTGTTACACAATATAGATGTGACTTGAGTATGCTTATTTTATTCAGACTCGGCTGCAATAATATTTAGCTTATCTGAAATAACCCCTGGCCTCAGGCTGCTGTTGGATGGTTGGATGATCATATTGCAGAAGATTTGGGGCACTATAAGCAATCAGACGGTCTCTTCTTCCTGGGCTGGGACGTTAGTGACTGTGGGGAGGGAAGAGGAGCAGGCCTCGAGGTGTTTCTTCTGCAGTTCAGCAGGGTGGCAGCATTACCAGCTGCTGCTGCACACACTGCTGTGACCTGGCCACTAGCACTCTTCCTACTAGTAGTGTGGCTTCTTAACTTCTCTGGCTCATTTTGGATCTTCCTAAACAGCAGGCAAAGTAAGGAAAGCAAGTGCCCTGAGCTGTTTGGAGAAGAGGTGCACTAATTTGATATTTCAGATGTATTTCCAGATGTCGTTTCAGCCAGCTTTGGAGCACTGCAGTTCAGGTTCCAATCAGATCAGACGTCAGCGCTGTGATAACACATCTCCACGACGTAATGTCCCGACCTTGGTCAAGGGCAGTTGCTCCAAAGCAGCATTTAGCAGTCCTGCGTGGGAAGCAGTGGGTTGGTGGCCATCTGACCACCAGCTGCTGTCGGTAGCTGTTGTCTGCCCATGGCTGCTCGCCTGGAACTTGCCTCTGCCTCAAGTGAGTCCTCGCTGAGTGGCTCAGCAGCTGCATGGTAATCTTTGATGGGAAGAGCAGGAAAACAGGACAACTTCTGTAGCCTTTAAGAAGCTGGTGTTAGACCTGTTTTAGCATGGCTAGAAGTAGGGCTGATGCTCTCCTGGGAGCGTGCTGTTTCTATGAGGTATCCAATGATCTTGGCTTCTGCGTTAGTTGAGTGCAGTGCAGAATACTTGATGGTTTATCATCTGTTGTTAACAGTAGGCCATGAACAAACAAGAGTGTTTTCTAGGTCTGTTTTACACAAACTAGGTAAAGTGGCAGGAAACCCCTGAGAAGCCTTAAGTTAGAAATGGTGAATGAAAATGTCAAGTAAAAATCTTGGTACAGCCTTTATCTACTAGCGATATTGATAAGATTCTGTCAGAGATCATAGCAGTGCTATTCCCTCCATCACATTTATGACTGGGTCAGTATTTAGGCAATGAACCCACATTTTCTGGGCTAGTTAACGCACTTCACACTGAGCTGGAACTTGTTGTACGTGTACTACATCTCTCAGCACACTCGAAGCCTTATTAAAACTTTAAAAATATATTCCATTAATCTCTTTTAAAATGATTAGAGATGAATGATTAATTAATGGTTTGGGTTGCACGTTGTCACATTTACTATCAGACATAGCAGATTACTGAGTTATCCATAGCAGATTCAAACATTGTTTTCTAGCTCAGAGCCACTACTACGCAGCAGAACATCTGTGGAGTAGCCTTACTTACTGCAGTCTCCACGAAATGAAATGATTAAAAGCACAATGTATTTGAGGGCAAAAAGACAAATTGATATTCTTCCCTTTACTGCCTTAAGTGGAATGTGGTTTGTTTTCTGTTGTCTGTTTAGAAGAATCTCATTTATTACCCATGGAGGGGCAGGCAGCTGCAGATGCAATGCTGGTGGGTGTCTCTTGTCTTCAGTGACCTCAGTGCTGGGTCCATTAAATGGTCCCTTACTGGAGATCAGGTGTTTTGGAGGGGGGGTTGAAGTGTGCAGGTGTTTGTTGTCATCCTGGCCCCAGAATAAGATGCCTGAAAAGCTGAATGGCAAGCTGAAGCCCTTAGGAAGTGTTTGTTGAACTAGCCTGGTTTGAAAAGACTTGTCTCTGTTTCTAGTCTTCAAAAGGTATGAAGAAATGGAGGGAAGACATTACTGCTCTTGCCATTCAGCATACAGATAAGTACTTGGAAGATTCTGAATTGCAGCAAGTAAGACTAACAAGATTAAAAGTAGTAGATAAATATAGTGGCTCAAGTGTATACAGACTTCTTTGGGTGGAGAATTACAACCATGCCCTGCTTTGTAATTCCAACCACTGGAAGCAAAGTGCGGAGCTGTGCCAAAGTTGGAATTTCCATTCTGCAGAAAACAGCACTTTTCTTTTTTCTTTTTTCTTCCCAAATCTTATCCCCCCCAAAAAAAGAAAACATTTAAAAGCTTGATTTGGAAAATTTAAAGTATTGACTTCTTTGGTTTTGTTTATGGCTAAAGCTACTTCAGCCAAGCTGCCCTCACTAGTAGCAGCACTATGAGTGAACTCAGTCACTGCTCGCCAAGAGATCCTATCCCCCGTGATACAGACTGATGGCTGGGCAAGGGAAAAAAACTACTGTGTGAAGATTATGGTCAACCCTAGGAGAAACTGCTGAGACTGTGAGAAAACTGTGAGGAAGGAGAGGGAGAGAGAAAAAGCACTGATGTTTGCTCAGGAGCTCATCTTGTGGGTGTGACAGGAGAATGTGGCCGTTCTAACCTCCAGCTTTGGAGAAATGGCAGCTCACGGCTGAACGAACTCCAAGCAAAATTTCTTCGTGTCATCCCAGCAAGCAGAAACAATTTTATTTGATCCAAGCTACTTAAAAGAAGATATTTGGTCATAGTTTCCCATAAAGATGCACATCAACAAAACTAATATTTTCCCGAAACTTCATTTTTTGTGTAGAAATGGATTCTGCAGTTGCCAAAAAATTAAATAACACGGCCTTGATACAGGCTTGATATTGTCCTGCTGCCTTCTCCTCCTGTGTGTTAGTTCTCCAGATGTTCTAGTGTTACCTCCAAATGTTTAAAGATAATTTAATTAGCAGCAAGGGCTTGTCCTGTCTAGGAAAATCCCATGCTATTTTATTAAGGGGAAAAATGGAAAAGGATAAAGATCAAGACCATCGTTTTTAATTCAGTATCGCTCTCTCCAGTGTCTCATTATACTCCTTGTAAATGATTCATAGTCAATAATTGTCTGTGAAGAACAAATGACTCCCCTATTCCCAAATCTCCTACGCTTATCCTTGAGCTACCTTTGTGTTGGATAAAGACTTTCCACCACAAAGTCTGCGCAAATGTCTCTTTCCCCTTGGCCATTCCCAGGCAGAAGAGGCGGGCTGGCTTGGAAATGGTTAGCAGGCAGGGGTCAGGACAGCTGCACGCACCTGACTCTGTCAGCAGGTTGCTTTGTGGTCCTGGATAATGTCTCTTGTGCCTAAACCTTATCAGCAAAGTGTCACACAGGAGCTCCTCACCCAGAAAATGCCCTGCCCGGGGCAGCCTCTCAGGATAGAGCTGCAAATGCAGAAGGTTGCCCTTGCTCCAGGAACAGTATTTGTGAGGTGAAGCAGCTGAGGGTGTTACCTCTGCTCCTGTCCTTAGGCCAGTGTGTGTCAGGGTTCACACTCAGCAGGACCTCGGGAAGCCAGAAAGGGAGCAGATGCCAAAGCTCAGTGACCATCATGGCTAACTGTTTTCTGTGTTAACACCTCTGAAAATCAAACCACAGCGTGAGCTCTTAAACTCAGCCAGGGAAGACAGGCAGTGCTTGATGCTTCTCTCCCATGCAGGGCTGCTGAGGCAAATCTCACTGTGCACCTGCCATACTGAAACAGGCTTTTTTGGAAGTGTGAAGGATCCTTCCTCTGGCTTTTCCAGTCCTCTCCTGGACCATGGATGCATAAAATAAATCCTGCTACTTAATCCTTGGTTTCAGAAGTTGCGAGGCAGTTGTTTCAGCAAGACACTGCAGGTAACCAGGTGGTGTGAGAAGCTGCCCACTCTTAAAGTATCATTGTAAACTGTTAGCATGGGAGAAGCAAGCTCTGGTCATTCTACAGCATTCCTTTGCTACCTTAAGGCTCAGTCGGTGCTTTTTGATCAATTCACATGCTCTCATCCTCTCTGATGAGTTTGCTTCCTGATAAATTGCACATCATAAATGTTGATCTCAGTTTGTCATCTCACTGAAAACTCTTTCTTGCACTCTCTCCTTTCCACATGGATGCCAGTTCCTCCTCATCCTAACACTCATTTCATGCAACTTTTAGTCTCTCCTCATAAGAAACTCTTTCTTTGGTTATTCAGGAACCCTGATTTTTACCCTACAGTTTTATCCTATATATATTTTTATATTATAAAAATAAGAGTACTATGATACATACATTTGTGAATGACATGTTTCTCTGCTTTGGACATGATGGTCTAATACAGTGACCAGGGGTGCTGCCAAGCTCAGAGCGGTCTTGTATGACCCTGGAGAGAAAGGGGTGCTGTGCTGGCACCCACTCTTTTGCCTTGAGTGCCGTGGCTGCAGTGCTGCTTTGGATGCCCCGCTCTTTCCGAGTGTAGGTGCTGATGTGTGTTCCTCAGGTACCTTCAGAGCACTTACAGACTTTGTTGTTCCTGTGCAAATTTGAGATTGTGTTTGAAAAGCAGGGCAGGAAAAGTGGTGGATGTATTCTTTGGGAGTGGAAGGGTACAAGTTGTCCATAAAAAGCTTTAAAACTCCTGGACTAGGAAGGCAAATTAGCACCTCAAACAACTGTCTAGGCTGCTAGATCAGACTGTTGAACATGCAGGTCTACATGGACTGCTGCTGTCTCAGGTACATGGTGGGAATTTTCCCTCTTAAAGCACTGCTGCTGTTTTAAACCAAGTTAAACTTCCTCCTCTTGCTCAAGACCATGTGTTATTCTTTCTTTAAGGGAAGTTGAAATGAACTTGTGTGAACTACGTTTCCTTAGAGCTAGGAAATGTACTCAAATTTTCTTACACTTTTGGATAGCAGCTTGCTATTTCTCTCAGCTTTACTTGTGGCACGTTACCATCCCATTTTCCTTAGTCTGCCTTTCCAGCCCTGGCAGTAGGTCTGCGTGTGGTGGGTTTGAGTGTTGCTGGAACCTGCAGCATGGCAAGATGTAGAGAAATGCTTGCTAAGATTTTCAGCCATCTCTTGTGGAGAGACACACACTGTGCCACCGGGCTGTGGCAGAACCCTGCTGCTTGGAGCTCTGCTGCTGTGAACGAGGTTTGGCAGCAGCTGCACTGCTGCTCTGAAAATCTATGGCAAAGCCAACAGCTATCATTTTGTGATGGCTTTGATTAAAAAGAAACCCAAACCCCATAACACCTCCTGTTCTAGAGCAAAAGTGGGATGTATAAAGGCTCTGTGTTCAGTGGTAGACCAGGAATGGATTTAACTTGACCTCTGTAGCAACCTGGAAATGAACACTCTGGCAGTGCTAGCAGTCCCTAGAATGACACTGATGATAATGTTCCTGCATAATGTTTACAGAGTTTCGCAGGAAAATGGAGAAACTGTGTGTGTGAAGAGGTAAAATCTTCACTGACAGTCTGCAAGTAAGAGCCCCTTTTTAAATCAAGCGTTGCTAGAGTGTGGGGGCTTGAGCCTTTTCAGTTTAGTATGATCCACTCACCTATACTGACTTAACTCACTCTCTCAGGACAATGAATGAAAAAATACCAGTTACAATTCTATTTGTTTTCAATAGGAACCATAAATGTATTTTAAGTTGGTCTGTGATGTTCATGCTTAGTTCACCGAATTGCTCATCGGTGGCTTAATTCATTTTACTTGGAGACCTTTAGAGAATTATTTCAATGGCCTTGGGGAAGTGCACTGCAGTGGAAGGGTTTACTTGGAAGCTTTATGTGATGGAATAAGGTTGTGAAAGAGAAATTAATGTACTTCAGGTGCATTTGCACATAAATAAGTGTTACTCATGAGCGCAGATCTGACTGCATGGAAATGGGAAACTGCTGCGATAAGGAAGCTGCTTTGATGTCTTAACATCTTTGGGATGATCCATGCGCTGTCTCGGCAGTTTCTAGGCCCCTAATTATAGTGAGTCTTTGCCTGCATCCCACACTGCCCCTTGACAGTACTGCCTGCTGACCAGGAGCTCATCAGTACTGTTCACTCTGTCAACGTGTCCCTTAAACCATGCGGCGAAGATGAGGTCCAGGAGCAAAATGACCTTAATTATCAGATGAAAGCTGTGGCAGTGCTAAAGCCTTCCTGACTTTACAACTAAGATGATTTTAGAAGCAAAAATTTGCATCCTATAATTACTGACCCAAAACGTAATTCCCCAATTGGTGATGCAGCTCGATCTTCGAGATGATTTCTGCCAACTGCCTCTCTCTGAGCCCTCCTCCGTGTCATCTCCTGCACCAGCTGTGGTATGTCAGGAGCTCCTGCAGCACCTCCCCTGCAGCTGCAGGACCCTCATTTCAAAAGCAGCTTAGAAAAAGTGCTGTGGCAGTAGCCTTGGGCTTTGCTCTTACACTGATGCACCTTTTGTTTCTGCCCGGTCTGTGGTTTCTAATTCCAATGGATGGGGTGCATTGCAAAATTAAGAAGGAACATCCTTTTCAAAAAGACATGCCAACTTTACTAGACAATAATCAAAACCTGTTGCAAACTGATTTATTAGAGGGCATTAAAAATATTGGATCTCAATTTTATATATCAATACTTCTGTATAATCCGATTGTGATTGTAGAGCGATCACGTCTGGCAAATGCAGTGGGTTTTACTTGTGCCTCACAAAATATTGCTCTGTTTTATTACAATAGCTGGCCTGAAAATACAAGCTGTAATTTGTAGACATTTGGAGCTAGATATCCTAACAATGCACGCATATAATTTTTAAGTGGAGACTACCTAAAAACCACATGCATTAAAAGAGTTACCTTTGTTGTGACATCAAGCACCTAAAATGCAGCAGCTAAACCATTTGTGTAACTATGTTGTCCCTTTTCTAGACAAGTGGGAGAGAGCAAGTAAATAGGAAGCTACCTGAGATGGTGTTTAAGGTTGTATCAGTTTCCATAGTTGCAAAATAATCTGTTCTTTATTTGACATATAATGCACTGACCAGTTACCAGAGGAAGGAATATGTGTTAAATAAGGCTGCCAGTTCATTTTGAAATAAGAGTTTTGCCTCGTTTATTGCAGAAAGTGAAAAGTGGGTGCTGAGCAACAAGGTTCAGGAAGAGAAAGGTGTGAGCTCGCTGCCAGCTGGATGCTGCTCAAGGAACTTCACCTTCACCACCAAGATCCTCAGCAATGGTGAGTTCAGACACTTCAAGCAGATTTCTCGTAAGCCTTGTGGTAACCCAGTCTCATTTCCTGGGCACCGGTAGTTGTGGTGTAAGTCAGGGCCATCTTTAGTTTAAAAAGATTATGTTTTCAATGATGGTTACTCTGGGGAGAGAGAGAGGGAATGATTGTAGGTACCTCAGGTTATCCCCATTCTTGAGAATGCTGCTGTGAAGGTAGAATAAATTTGAGGAGCAATTGGAATAGAAAACCTGAGTGCAATCGGCATGAAAAGTGTTTGTCCAGTTTAGGAACAGCTGCAGTACTAAGGTACCACCACCTTTTCCTTAGTTCTTGTTTTCTGTATGCTGGAAGCTGTGTCATCTCTGCCTAATGGACAGCATTTGGCCAAGAATGGCCAAGGACAGCATTACAGGGATAGTTCTGTGTACGGCTCCTAACCTGGGTTTTGGCAAGGGAGTTGCAGGTGTTGCAAGCAATGACAAGTTTTTCATCATGTCCTGGAGCAAGAAGCTCATTTCTTTTCCATATTCTTCTCTTTCTCCCTTTCCTGCCCCTTACTTCCCACTCTGACTGCTGGTTTTTGTTGTTAAGACTGAAATCTCAGCTCTCCCGTGGATGTGAATAAGGTTCAAATGCATATTTTGTTCATGTTTTTAGCAAGTACACCCCCCCACACACACACTCATGTAAATTTAAGCCAAGTTCAAGTACAAATAGTTGTAATGCAGAGCTTTCAGTCATTTTGCAGTGGGTGCATAAAAGCACGGCACAAAATCAGTCATTTACAGGGAATGTTCAAGAACTCTCAGAGCATGGCAGCCTTACCCGGTCTCCTGGGGGCTGGCAGCTTGGTTCATTTTTACTTGCTGTCACAAAAGGAATTTGAAATTCACTTGGAAAAGTGCAGTTGTTCCTTTGTTAAAACAATAGTAATGTACTCAAGTATGAAATTCACTTTCAAGACAGTAAGAAGAAAACCCTATTAGTCTTTCAGATGCTTTTGCATTTGAAAAATCGTGAATCTGATAAAGCAATGTAAAACTACTTTTTGGAGGGGTTTTTTATAACCTTTTCATATGGCTATACAGTGAATACATCAGGATGACAAAAGAAACAAGCAAACCAACCAACCGCGGTGCACGACTTCTTGTCCGTTACAACTTGCAGTCATTTATCTCCTCCTCTCATTACCAGGATGTTGCATGTGAAGTATGTGGCCATTTTATGTTTTGGGTTTGGAAAGGCTTTATTGTGGAGATGAGATCCCTGCTGGGTTACTGCCATACACACAAAGATGTGAATTTATAGTTGCCTTCATTCCTGTGGCTACAATAAATCGGGATGGCAGGGACAACTCTCACTGTGCCAATCAAGCAATAGAAAGATGAGAGATGTGAAAAAGCAGTTTAAGCAAGTTGGAGAGCCCAAGGCAAAAGAAGTTCCCTCTGCTTTTAGCAGAGGAGAAGGTGCTTTCCTTGGATCTTTGCTTAACTGCAACGTTCATGTGCGATAGCGCTGTGCTTGTCCTCATCAAATGGCATTCACACACTGCCCCCTCTGTCACTCTGCATTTGTAAAGACTCCCTAATCAAAGAACTCTTGTGAATAAGTTACATTTGGTAGCTATGTATTTATATCGTCTTGCTTCACTTGAGTTCAGTGTGCTGGAAAAAATGAAAACTGGCTTTACATTTTTTCAGACACTGGGGTTTTTAGAATGTATTTTTTTTTCTACCTCAGCCATGGATGTTGTTTAGTGTGAGGAGGACTGTGTGGCCTGCCAGGGTCTGTGCTGAAGTAAACCTACTGAATTCCAAGAGCCCCATCATCAGCTGAGGGATGGGTTCTCTGTGGGCAGTGCTGGGGGGACCCGACTCCATGGACTGTAGGTGTCCTCGTGTGCGGTTGTGTGTGGAGCTGGGGGAGGTGTGCAGAGCTTTGGCATGAGCTGAAGTGTACCAGCCCACGAGACCGTGGCTTATCCAATTGTAACAGCTTCCAGGAGAGATGCCAGGCGTGCTCGCTCGCTCTCCCTTGCAAGCTCGCTCTTTCGTGTCACGACAGGTAAGCCAAGCAACATCAAAGGCTCATTCCAGCTCTGATGTAAATTTCTCATTAACCACCTCTTAGGAATATTACACCTGCTACAAAGGCTTCTTTTATGTATGAAGTAATTGGGTCAGGGTTTTTTGTTTTTTTTTTTTAATTCAAGACAAGTAAGTGAAATGAAAGCTACTTAATCAAACTTGGAGCTTTTCATAGCTTTTCTGTTCAAAAAAAGTATCCCTAGCCAACATCAGAATAGTCAGCAGTCCAGTGTGCAGAGTGACCTGTGGGGAGGTAGGACACCAGTGGGTCAGAATCCTGCTGTTTCTTAGAGCGTGGACCTGAATCTACTTCAGAAAACAGACTCAGCCTTCAGGCTGCTCCTCCCTTTCTCTGCAGAAGATAGGTGTATAAACAAAAATGTGGGTATTTATGTGCAATGGAACAGTTCCAGTGGGAATGATGGATGAATTTTCAAATAAATTTTTGTAAATAAATGTCCTGACAGAGTTTTGTTGAAGATTTTTAACAACAGCTTCTGTTATGCTTTCCCTCCTCCTCCGAAGTTGGAAGGTGGTGTCCTCCCCCTGCACCCTCTGGTTTAGACTCAGCAAGATCTGACCTCACACTTCATGGCTCCTGTATCCTGTGCTTGGCTGGAGGAAATTTTGCCCTTGCTGAAAAGTTATTTAGATATTAAAAACAAATACAAACCAACCTCCAAAACATTGGATAACTGTGTTAAGTGCCACCAAAAAAGGCAGTGTAGGTGACACACTAGAAATACCTAATGGTCATGATGCTCTAATGTTCTGCGTGCATCACCCAAATGCCATTCAATATCACTCCTTCCAGGAGAACAAACACTTTGGGCTGTCTATGCCAGGTGAACTTCAGTTCACTCCTGCGCTGCACTACGAAAGTTTCAGGGCCCTGTATCTACTGAAGACTGGTGAAAAGTTTGGGGGTTACCTGGTGGTGAGCAGTGGTTTATTTTGTCAGTTGTTTATTTGCCTTCCAGTTGGATCTGAGGTCACCAAGGCAGATGCTCGTGCCAACCCAGGAGACAGTGTGTGAAGGGACAGTGGTGATAAGCCTGGCTCTACAGGGCTGGGATACTGCAAGTGGTTCATTTGTAAGAATTGTGAGAGCAGGTATCTGGAGAGACTGTGGAAGGCTTTGCTTCTGGTGCCCAGCAGGGATCTCGCAGGCAGCAACTGCTGACTTGAAGGGTTAATTCAGCCTGGGCTTAGCTCCCAGGCTCTTCTGCCCTCTCCCAAGCTGGCTACAGATGATGATTAATGTTTCTCTCCCCTTTTCTCTTGGCCTGTTGCAAAGCAAAGCTTCTCAAGCTTGGGTCCTCCTCTTAAACCACTTTCAGGAAGCATGTTTTCTACCTTTATTAGTCTCATTTAAATATAAAAAAAAAAAATTACTGATGGCAGCAAGCACAGTTTAGAGTGAACAGCTTTTGCATAAATGCTTTGTTGAACAATAAGCAGTGTAATTATTTGCTCATAGGAAAGTGTGTGTATGTGCTCTACTGAATCACTCTGTGCACTGGTGCTGGGTGCAGGTTCATGCCCTTATTTGCTCCTCTGAATACTAATAAAATAGGAAAGTATGGACCAGCAACAAAATTCCTACGTGGTTTTTGGAAATTTGGTGTATAAAAGGATGACTGGAAGAAAAAAAAGAGAAAGCAAGCAAAAAGGCATTTTGAAAATTACTGCTTTCGCTGCTTTATCCTTTTTATGAAAGGATGGATTAAAGCATTCAAATTAAAAATCATTAAAGATTAATAAAGAAGAGAGGCAACAGGAATCATTTTAATTTCCTTCGTTACCATATATAATGATAGCCTGAGGGTGGAATGAGGAAAATGTAGAGTGTATGAATAGAAATGTATTAGGACTATACTATTTTTGCTTCCCTTGTCATGAAAACACAGCTCACAAAAATACTGTTATGGAACAAGTGCCCACTCTGTAAAGGATTTTAACTGTTGGCCAGCCTCATGTGCAAACCAGACAATGGCCGTTGGAGGGGTTCTCTTTCCTCTACGTGCAGAATGATGTATTCATTTCAGTCTTAAGCACGTGCATCAGGTTCATCCCAGTACTGATAGACAGGATGGAGTTGGCTCCCTGACCTGCTGCCAGCGCAGCACTTCTCTGTCTGCAGAAGCCAAGGTGAAGCTGACTGGGCTTCAGCAGAGCACGGGTTGGGGGTCAAGAGCAGGCTCTGCAGCCAAGGACCTCTCGTCAGAGGATCTGTATCAGGGCAGGGTAAGACTGTGCTTTGCAGAGCCTTTGTATTGCTAGGTTGGGCTGCCCAGAGGAAAGTGCAGTGAAGGTCTGTCGAAGGAAGGAGCAGCAGAGCCAGATGACTGACTGGTGTCTCTGGTGTTGCTGATAACCACTGGGCAAGTGGATAACAATCCTGCGGTGGCAGTGCTGGTGAACAGTTACTGTGCTCAGCTCTCTTTTCACTGACTGCTCTTTCCTTTTTGGTAGGTTAAATTCCCTTTGGTTTTGTGCGTGTTTACAGGGAAAATTCTTTTTCTTGATGTCGTTCATGGACTCTGTTTGCTGTAAAGGTGCTTACTTCCAGTAGGCTAATTGTCATTAGTGCTTATGAAGCTGAGTAGCTGTAATGCTCTCAGGTCTCTGCTCATGTCTGTTTGTACATGTGTCTCCTCACCTGTGTCATAATATATCCAGGTTTAGGATTGTTAATGAACACAGAAGGCCAATTTGCAAAGCAGAGCAGATGGATACATAATCAGTCTGATGACTTAATGTCACAAATGAGATGACCTTGCAGTTACCTATTACTCATTTCTGCCAAGACTGTTCTGAAACCTTAGTACAGACTCTTAAAAGCTGCTGCACCCCTACTTACAGCAAATGCTGCAGCTTTACCACCCTCGTCACACTGGTGCATGCCCAAGTCCCCAGCTGCACCAGCGGGGTGCTGGGGTTGTGCCTCCTCTTTTGTCTTGTCAGCGTGCAACAGACAATCCCTTTTTTCCTTGAAATTTTAAAATCTTCCCGAACTCCTTGCTGTCAAGTAGTCTCTTTGATGCACATGCCATGTTTTCTTGCATTTCTTCTTTAGTCCAATACCTTTGATTCTCCTCCTCCCCAGCTACGTGCCGCACTTCATTGCGGGACCTTATTCACAAAAAGCATCCTTGTCTTTTCCCTTTCCCCTTCAGTAGAGAAAAACACTTAGACCTGTGGCTTGAGTCACTATTAAATGAGTAGGACCAGGAGAGATGTTTTTAGGTTGTGCTGGAGTAGTTTGAAAAGTTAGGGGCCCAGAACCGCCACGGCCTTGCTCATTCCTTCCCAGCTACCCAATATTTTGAATTTTTATCCCCAAAGTATGTAATTATTAAAAAATCCAAGGGGGATGGGGGGTCCTCCACAGTTAATTCTTTACAGCTTTTCAAACCCCATGCCTGTGGGTTAGCAGGGAGGAGGCAGGCTGCAGTTCTTACTGTGCTTTCTGATGGACCCAAGTGCAGCTCTCATTCTGACCTGAGGAGTGTTTGTTAAGTTTTTAAAAATGAATAGGTTTTCCAGCTGATCATCTCAGACCTATGAGCTTCTGCCATTTCTTTACTGCAAAACTTCTCCTATTTGCCCTTTTGAAAACAGTCAATCACAAGAAGTAATTGCTCATTAGTACAGAGGGGAGGGGGTAATAATGTGGCATCAATTATTTAATGTGCTGCTGATCTATTAATGGTGTCCTTAGATGCATTACTGAAAGAAAAGTCGGGAGGCATTCAAATTCCTTTCTAGGTCTCTGTTTTATCTTTGGAGTTTTTCAGAAAGTTATAAATTAGGCTGTTAACTAACTGATTTATGGGATATGATTATTTTGCCAGTAATTTTCTGCATCGGTTGTAAATTACCTTCTCTTATTTTGCCATCTGCATAATTATATTTTACCCTTTTGCCTGTGTGCATAATTTGTTACCCTGACAACCTTTATCATTCGAACATTTTTGTGGGTTTTGTCAGTTTTTCTCATGTGAATATAATGCTGAAAAAATATAGACTGCAGTGATATGAAAATTTAAGTGACAGCACTAAGGCTCACATTAATGAAGATACCTGAATGAAATAAAAAATAAATAAAAAATAGAAATAGTAACTGCACAAAACTACACATGAAGCAGCCTTTTTATAAAGTGGAGTTAATATGGAAAAATCAGCAATTATTTATTTTTTCTTGTAGATTTATCCAGTGTAATTAATTTGACTTACAGAAATGTGAGTATCTGTAGTCTTTGTTCCATTGGCTAGCTGAGGAATAATATTCTTCTTATCACTTTTGCATACAAAAATATCCCTGGAAATCTCTGTGGTACCAGTGGGTTTTTCAAGATAAGTTAACTTCCTTTCCTTTAAGAAGCTCTTTTCTGCCCAACTGCTGTAGAGTCTGCTGCAGGGAAGGGTTAGAAATTTGTCTCTTTTATGTAGCTGTAGATGCAATTCTTTCTAGATATGTCTGCAAATACTGAGATGATAAATGAAAACAAAAGCAAAACCAAAGGGTGTCTGTTTTCCAGTATCATAGTAGGTGATACAACTTTACTAATACTCACCTTAAATTATATCTAAGTGGCTTTATTTGTATTTTTTTACCTAATCAATGGTGTTCCACATTGGGCTTTGCCACACAGAAACTCCATTGATGTGATGTAATGAAATGGGCAACAATAATATCCTAGGACGAAGATTAAGAAGATGTTATCTAAAACCTGATGTATTACGTAGAGTAACTTTTTGTAACATCAGGTTACACTACCTGACTCGGAGAAAGACAGCATGTGTAAGAGAAGAGACCTTACATTCTGCTTATGATTTCTAGTTCTTTAAAATGCTACATCTAGAGGAATTTTCAATTAACTTATTCTTGAAAATTCCAGCATGTTGGAGAACAAGGTGATTTACAACTCAGTTCCTAACTAGAAGCACAGCTTGTCTTTTTGTGGGGGTTGTGCTGGAAGGTAGTCACAAGGTGATCAGTTTGGGGGTGGTTCTTCAGTTTTTTCTGATGGACGGATATTGAGAGGCTGGCTATTGCTAGTTAGCTCTCAGTTGGTTATTTTAATAGGATTTTTGGCTCAAGCTTTCCATAACCTGGAGGCTTAATAATGTCATTTGATGATCTTCACAGAGACAGAGTTATACCAGCATCTCCAGAAGCAGTCACATGATTTCAGCTTTCTGATACACTGAAGAGGCCGTGAGCCTCTGACCTGTACAACCTCCCGAACTTCTGTTGGCTTTAATTTTAAAGCTCAGGTAGCTTTTTACAAGCTGATGCTTTGGCTCAAGTCAAATTCTGATACCTCCCGATGGGCTTCGCCGTGCTGAGGTGGTTGCGGCACCAGGGAATTGTGGGGAAGCAGCTTTCCCTACTTTCCCACAGCTCCTGGGCCTGCTCTGCTGGGCCTGGGGCAGCAGCCAGTGCCCATTACTTGCTCAAAAGAGCACTGGGAAGGGTGGAGGCCACCAGCCCCTGCCCGTCCTCTCTACCTTTTCCTGCACTTAGAAAGAAAGGCTCACTCACCAGTCTGTGATGAGAGTGTGTAAGCCAGATTTGACCCCAAAGTTGTGATTTATTCATTAGGTAATAAATAATTTTCCAAATATCTCTGTTGTCATGGTAAAGATTAACTATTTTTTTTAAACGGGATTTATAACTTCATTTCTGCAATCATTGCAATAACTGCAATTCCTACTGATTTGTTCCTGTAAATTCAGTAGATTGGTGGGTTTTTCTATTAATTCCAATGGTTCTGAGGGCAAATTTGCAGCTAGATTAACTTCTAGATGTCTCTTACATACTGTTCTGATTCAGCACGTGTTACTCTTTTGTCAAGTGGTGGTTTCAAGGGCACATCTCTGTTTTGTTGCTTGTTTGGGTTTGGTTTTGTTTGTGTAGTAGCAGTAATAACAGGTCACCTTATGGCAGCTTGTTTCTTTTGGTCATCAGTGAGGATCCCAAATGTCTAATCTGGATGGAAACCAGCTGGTCCATCTAAAACTTTGGCCAGTTACCTGTAATTATCTTCACAGCAAGTTGTCCTTTATTACTCCAAACCTTCATTGCCCTCAGGCTATCTATCACTTGAAAACACTTTTAATGTTGCAAATTCCCATCCTAATGGAATTTTAGTGATTGTCAACAATGCATTTAGCAATCAATTTAGTGCGTTATTTATTTGAAATGTTGGCAAAAAAGTACTGGGTTTGGAGAACACAGGTTGAGGGTGTTTACTGAGGTGGCAGGGCAGGATGCATTTTACCAGTGCTCTGTGGACTATAGCAGAGGGGTTTTTCTTTCAGACCAGAACTCGGTTATCCTGGAGTTTACCATCTATCAATTGGATGTAAAAAAAAAAACAAAAAACTTTCAACCTCTTCATTTTACTCTTTGTCTAGATATAGTAATTCAATATAAACACATACTTTAAAGGGACTGTAAAGTATTTGCTTTTTAGATCTTGGTTATTAAAGCTTCAGAGATGGGGTAGAAGAAAAGATCACTTAAGGATTGAACTTTTGAGAGGCAGAGCTTCAGAAACTTTGTCTTGCTTGTCATTTTGTCAGGTAGTTGCAGCAATACAGTGAGAACCAGCTTGCTAGAGCTAAGTTGAAGTAATTGCAAAATAACAAGAAAAAGTAAGCACAATTAACATGAAATACCCTCATGCATTTCCTTCACCTCCTGAAAAGTTAGTCAGAGTTCTCTTTTCTTGCATTTATCTGGCTGGTTTTTATTACAATAATTTCACTGTGAGCTGTCTGAGTGTTTGTCTTAATAAGAGAATACATCTGGGTAAAATGAATAGCTAACAGCAAGGGGTTTTATTTGCCCAAGAAGAAGAAATAAAACCACTTCAGTTTAGAAAGTATTTGAATTCATTAGCTTTACTGTTTGTGGTAAATATGATAGATTTTTGTAACACTGAGAACTAGAAAAACATTTCCTTTGAAAGGTGGTAACTTCACTTCTGAGGCACAGCTTGGTCTTCCTTACAAGGATCATGTGATCTCAGCTGTAGTCTCCTTGCTCTGCAAAAGACTGCATTGTGCTTTTGATCAGGATTTTTCTTCTCTCACCCAGCATTCCCTTTAAAGAACATACGCTGTATCCATAATATATACCACATGACTTGATCACAAAGCTGTGTTTGCAGGGTTCAAACCCACGTGGAACTCATCGAGTTTACAGCTGCATTTTTAGTCTAATGTCTAAAGGAAAGGAAGTTCTTCCTTAGAGCCAATTATCAAATCATCAATAGTTTTTTCATCATTGTACTGTCATGAGTTTCCATTGATCTGTACTGTTTACATATAATCCTGCTATGGGTGACAAGATCCTCTGTGAGTGAAGGTTTCTTGCTTCTCAGAGAGCAAGTTAAACATTTCCATGAAGTACACGGCTTAACGTTTCCATTTAATGGTTTGTACATTTTAACATCAGCAAATTATTTTAAACGAATGCATGTTACTTCTTATGCAAAATAATCACTGATGGTGACAAGTAGATTAAAAAGCCAAACTTTCCATAAAAAAAAATACTGCTGTGCACAAACTGAAGGTAATTTCAGAAGCTGGTAAAGTTCTGATGCAAATGGTCGCCTCTTGGCCAAATGTGCTCGTAGATAACATGGGAAGGACTCCTGAACCATATTGTTCTCCAGCACTAGAGTAAAACCTTTCTTCAAATGTTTGCAGTTTGAACAGAGATAAATGAAGTTTCATGTTTGTACAAGTAAGTGGAATACCGCCCTCCGGTGAGCGTGCCGCAGGATAGGGTGAAGCGGTGACAGCTACCAGGGACTCGGCAGTTGGATAACACAAGAGCAGTTGGCAGCTATCAAGCCTAAATCCCTAGAAGGAAGCAATCGTGCTGTTCCTCAGTGAGCCTACTGACTTCCAGTTAGCGTGTATAGTTTGATGACTACAGCAGAACACTTCTTGGTTTGTAAGGCAAATTCTGTGTGTGCATCTGTGTTCTGTATGCAATACACTACTATAAAGCAGCTCAATTACAGCACTTGGATGAGGTGCTCTTCTTAGTCCAGAGGGGGAAGTGTCAGAGGCATTGTAGTAATCTGGACCAGTGAGCATACCTGCATTGCCCAGATCTTCCCCTGTGTTAAGTGAACATCAGTGTCTTTGTGGTACTGTGCTTTGTGCCACTGAGTTTTAGCGTGCTTTCTTGCCTGCATGTTACACAGCTGCCAAGAAGTTACTCACCTAGAAAGTGCTGACAGCATGGTCATCCCATGATGACCAATTTTTAGGGATGGCCAAAGGGAACTTGGTGAGAATGTTTACGTGAACTTCTCAAGATCTGTCTGCTGAGAGCTCAAAAGGCCTGATTTACTGGAGCAGATGGCCCTTAAGCAAAGACCATTAGTCTGCTGAAAGACTCCCATTTGACATAAGTGGGCTCTAGATCAGGCTTCACATCATTAAACATCTGTATTTCCTGGATCCTGGAGATGAATGCACTGGATTCTTACAATGGTATTAGAATTAAATATTATAAGCCTGATGTAGCAAGTAATGCAAGTAATGGGTGATATTCTGTCATGCAAGTTATAAGGGAAATTTGAACAGAAGATGAGAATGGTCCCAGTGGGACTCGGTGGTCATCAGTCTTGTCACCTCTCTTCCCTCTGTCACCTCCCAGAGTCAAAAACTGGTGTGGAGGCAGAGATCACAATACTAGGGACAAATACCAATAACTTTGCAAGCAGCTCAGTGAACTGCAGCCTGCTGTGGCTTTGTGCAAGGTAACTAACCCTTCCCTGTCAGCACCAGATAGTGCAAAGTATATTTATGGGGAAATCCAGCAGCAACAGACTTGGGAATCTTAAAGCCTGATGTAAAAGAATTTGGAAAATCCTTAGGTTAATAAAAAAACCCAATGTAATATACAAACTGATTACGAGAGCTTGCTGTAGCTCTACAAATAGAAGAGTTTCCTCATAAAACTGAGATGATAGTGAAGAAGTCTTGAGAGACAGAGCTCAAGGCAGGTTGTGCACTCTCATGAATTACATAGTTCTAAATAGTAAATTTGAAGAAAAAAGGAAAAAAAAGACATGTCAGATAACACTTGAACTGTGTAGTACTAGTTGGGAAGATGCCTGATTTTATTTCTCGATTGAGGATAGAGTGTAGGAAGTCCAAGTAGCTGCCTTTTCCTTTCAGTGTGGTGTCTCCTTCCATTTTTTCCTCTTCAGCTTTATCCTGTGTGGTCTGTTCGGTATCATAGAAGAGGCAAAAGCCAGAGAAGAATCTGGCTGATTGACAAAACAGGAGAACAGGCAACAGATTTTGAGATCCAAGTAATTTTTTTAGGTCTTTCCTTATTTTTCCCAGTCTTAGCCTTAAAGTAAGCATATCTCAAAAAAGGTTAATCTTGTCTGTTAACCCAATGGTACAGATTCTGATCTTGCTTTCTAAGCTGAGTAACAAAGGCTGTGGTACAGAGAAAAATTAGTGGTGAACTTGTTTTTCTTTATTCTTGATTATAGAGTTCAGTGCTCACACTGCTCCCTTCACTGAAAGAGCCCTGTAATCACCCTCTGCACTTCTTTTCATGCTCTCCCACTACTCAATTAAGACCTCATTAAACTGCACTCCTGCAGTGTCTTTAACCTGAACTGTAGTTTTTAACCCCCTACTTGTACATAATTATAATACAGCCTGTGGATTGCCTGACTTCAGCTGAGTAAAAATGACAGTAAAACCTATTTATGAAAATCAGACTTCTGTATTGTTTAAAGCCAGTTCATAAACAAGCAGGGAAGGGTTATTTTGGTGAGCACAGGGGACTAGGAATTCCATTTGCTGTGACTTTCTGAGTAGACAGGACAAGGCAGAGTGTTAACTGATGAATTCAGATAGTATATAGTGAATAACAATAGCATGGCGATGCTCCCATTGGAGTGAGGATGATGGAGCAGAGGCTTGGGGACCTGCTGGGATGTTTCTGTTGGATCTAACTCATGAGGTGGCATTGTTTTGTTACTGTGTTTTGAATGCCTATTCTTGGCACGTGAGTTTTGTCCAGTCTTGGTGGAACCGTTTTGATTCAGGTTTCTTTTGGAGCATCTGTTGGAAGTAGCATTGAGTTTAGGGCTTTTTCCAGGTGTTTTGGCAGAGCTTTCCTGAAGAGAGCACTGCCTATGCTCAGACATGTCCAGGGGGTAGCCTAAATACACAGGTTTACTGAGGAAACGCCTACACTTCATGGCCCTATTTTTTTTCTCGAGTCATAGGGTCCCATAATTTGCTAATGATTACTGATTGTTTGCTAATATAGCAAGAGAGGCAGCAAAATTTATGAACCTGCAGATCTGAACAATATAACCCTAGTGCTGAGCGATGTTTGCATACAAGCTCTGGGACTTCAGGTATTTTTTCCTTACACACTTACTTAAATATATTTCCTTCAAAGTCTAGCATTTAATGCAACTGTAGGGAGGCTTTATAATGCTGCCTTTTCTAAACTCTGTACTTGCTGTTACTATAAGATCTCAGTGGTAAAGGAACTGAAAGAAGTAGTGGTTTAGCATGGTAAGAGTGATTTTTACCCTGTGCATCTTTACAGTGTTATTTTATGTGCTTTTTTGGGTTACACCGAATAAATTTTACATGGCACTGCCAGGGAGACCTTAGAGTGCTTCCTCCTGTAAGGTTTTAAATGACAGCAAAATGAGGGATGGTGGGAGGGCAGAATGAGGGAGATGGTGATTGCAGGCTCTCATTATTTAGTGAGAGACAATACGGATAGCTCAGAAGCAGCAGAGAGATGAGGAATCCCAGGAGGGAAGGCATAGGTGCTTGAGAAACATGGGGAAAATGAAGGAGAAAGGAAGACACAGTGGTAGCTGTCCAGTAGAGTAAGCAGGGGAGTTGGGAACGATGTGATGCAGAATATTGACAGTTTTCTCATGGGAGGCTTGGCTAAAATCAGGCTGGCAAATGAAGCATGGAAACTTGTGAGGGCACTCAATGTCCACCACATGTCCCAGGAACGCTCCTTTGTGTACGTTCAGAGGAGTTCAAAAGGGACAGCATCTTTCCTGGCCAGTTCTGGTGGGGAGTTGCACTGCATCCAACAGGGCCAGCGTGTGGGAGAAGCTCCTGGGCAGCAGCGTGCTGGAGCTGTGCCATGTTCAGGGTTTGCTGCTGTCCCTGGAAGGCTGCCTAGGCAGCCAGGGGCAGCAGTCCTGTCAGTGCCCGTGTGCTGCCGTTGTGTGTGTGGGGGGAAGTCTTAATGTGTAACTTAAAATTACAGGTAAGAGGACAGCAGGAAGAAAACAGCCTAATGCTGTGGCTAAATAAGCTTTTATCAAGAACATGAGCAAAAATGTACTTGTCAGTTTGATTGCAGTTCACAGCCAGAAGAACTTGTGTGCTTGCTGGGCTCTACCAGGAACACCTGTTAGCAGGAGGGATTCCTCTGTGGTGAAGCTGAAAACTCCTTTCCAAAAGGGAGATTGTTTTTCAGATGCTAGTGTTTCCCCAGGCTATTGCCAGAGCTTGCAAACTCCAGAGCACCAAAGGAAATCCTCACGAACTGGAGCAAAGACGCAAAGCGCAGCGCTGAGCGGCAAGGGAAGGCAGACAGCAGGAGGCTGTCCAACCCTGGGCACGAGCTGGGAGAAAGGAGGTTGTACAAAAGCAAAATGGGAATAGAAATCCAGTTTTCTGCACTGAGTACCCCGGATAGTGATTGCAGAGTATAAAAGGAGGTGTAGGGGACATGTATTCTCTATACATTTGTAGTATGTTTATATATGTGTGATATTGCAGGGTAGGCGTTATTAGTGGCATGAATTTGGGAAGGGTCACAGGGCATGAGGCTGTGAGTGACTTAAGCACATTCTCTTAAACAAAGGGGTAAGCCATGTAAAATTTACCCACAGTTGTACCAACTGCTTGAATATTCCTGTTCTGTTGTTAACAGTTTGTGACATTGTTCTCTCCTGTCCCTTTGGCCATTCTTTCCACTGGCTCACTCAAAGATCTGTTGAAATAAAGCTCTCCTGGGGTGGCACAGTTGCTACGTAACATGGAGAGCACAGAGAAGAATGTATTTACCTTGCACAAATAAAAATAGCCTGTTGTCTTTAAAAGTGACAGAAATTTGTGATAAGTGACAGTGCACAGAAACTCGAGAGTATTCTAAGGGTGGCCTAAGCAATTTTTCTCTGCCTGCTTGAAATGCCAAAGCCTTAACGTATGCATCTTTGGATCCTTTTAATGCTAAATATACATTCCTAGGTTTTTTGGCTTTGTGAGGAGGTTATTGGTATTAGCTCTGTCTCAGGGATACAGAGTGAGAGAGGAGGAAGATGATGAATGTCAAGTGGCGTGACCAAGCCATGTGATAGCACAACAATTTAGCAGACAGGAGTTTGTTGACACTTAGCTTCATAATGCCTTTTCTTGGCAAATCTGTTGCACTAAGAAATTATATAAAGTCATGGAAAAATTAGGAGACTGAGTCCTGTTTGTTTTTTTTTCCCCCACAGTCAATACTAAAGAGACTATCTTCTGTGGGAAGCCTAAGAATTATTGAGTAGGTTTTTATACCAACATTCAAGATGGTTTTATTTGTAAGAATGCTCATGATACTGTAAACCTAGGCTCACCTGGAACCTTCAAGGTTGCATCGGAAGCTCTGAGGCAAATAACTAAGATGCTGGCATCCAGGAGGGGTTTTTATTGTGCAACAGAAGTAACAATTGAAATACATATTTTTTTAACAGTGTCCTAGTTATGAGTCATCAGATTTATTTTTCTATGTAAGTATTTTGGTCAAGTCGAGCAATGTTTATGCTGTGGTGTAGCAACTGTGTTCATTGGCATGCTCTGACTGTAGGCTTTGATAACTGTGATTCTTTCTTGCTCAGCCTTCTCCTAGTGCATGATGTTATTTATCCTCATACTAAAAATTCCAGTTGGCTTCGCATCACTCAGCGAGGCGTTTCGATATTTTCTCCTGAGTTGTGACTAACAATGAGACAATTCAGGAAGAGCAAAACGCAGGATCTCACTTGGTAAACAGGATGTGCTTGGAAATGCAAAGTGAAGGCTGCCCACGGTTTGGTTCTTGTGCCTCTGTGTGCGAGAGCCCTGCGTATTATTCCTTCACACCTGCTGCCCTGTTCACTGCTCCGACCGAGCAGCAGTTACAGTAATTCTTCACTGGTTTGTTCTGTCGGAAAGCAGCTCTCACCCTAGTCACTTTACACCTGTACTGAGAAATGAAGCAGGTATTGTCCTCCATAAATTAGTGTCGACTTTAATTGTCCGTCTGTTTGACGACAGGCAAATTGAACAGATGTTTACATTGGTCTCAGCAGAACCTGTTCAGAAATGGTTCATACCATAAATCTGTAATCAATTAAAAAAACCAAACTATTTTATGAAGACTGAATATATATTGAACTTATACATATTGTGCAATTATAACGTGTCATTCTTAAACTGTAAAATAGAAATCTCAGTGGTACCCATTCTGAATTCTGTGTTGGAAGTACTTTGTCCTTGAAAAGCTTGCCGAGGGCTGTCTCCCCCAGAGACTGAGTAATAACTGGCTTTAGAAAAGGATTCACACATTCACTGACTATAACTTTTAGGTTCCCCCAAAGTACAAATGCTAAATAAGATGGGAAGTAAATTAGAAATCTCCCAAGGTAACATCAAAATTGTTGTATTCAGAGGAATATTTTGAAAAGACAAAAATACTGAAATGTGCTTTTCACTTTAAGTTGACATAACTTTTTAATTGTGCTCCTAACATTAATTAATTCTTCAGGTCCCAGAAGCAGCTGTTGTCTGTGAACAATCAGTTTCTAACTGCTAGTTATGGCATTGTTTTCAGGACTAACTTGTAGCTTTCACAACCCTAAGGAGCGTGAAACCTTTTGAGTCTTTGCTGCAGCTCCTGATCTTTGTTCAGTTCCCATACTAATTGCTCCATGTGAGATGTGCCATCTTCAGCTTACCTGAAAAGGGACTGCACAACTTTTCTGACAGCCAGCTCTGGTCAACCACCAAGAGGTCCCTGTGGGAAGGCACTCAAGAATGAAAACGTTAGTGTTAGAAGTAGTCCTGTTCTCCTGTTGTTTAAGCTTGCCTATCACAGTTATGGCATTTTCTGAGGTTATTGTCAAGTCCTTCAAAAAGCAACTGTCTCTACACTTCCTCCTAAGAAAGGTCACAAAAATGTGCATGGCCAGAGTGTAATCCCAGCTGCTGGATGAAGCATTCTTGCTGCTACTTATATGGGACTCTGGCAATGAAAAGCCAACTGAAGGATCCAGCTTCTTCAAAACCAAAAATTCTGACAATATTCTGAAAAATAATGGACCAATATCCAAATTTACCAGTGGCATAGCCAGGTGAAACTACAGCCAAATGAGCAGAGGCTGGTGGGGAAGGTATTTCAGTGTATTTGTGCACACAGCACATGCTTTCCCAGGAAACACCTAACCATAAACCTGCTCTGTTATGTGTAACTGTGCTGAGACAGACGTTGCAGGATCAGTGTGTACAGTCTTTGATCATCTCAGTCATTGATTTCTTTTTCTCACTTCTAACTGCGTTTGTGTTGAATGCAGAGTACATCGCATGAATCCCATCATTACTACTTATATTTCAAAATATGGCAGAAGACTGATCTGGAAAAATGAGATCAAAGGTAAAATTCAGCTCTTTTGCATCTGCGCAGTCTTCAGGACTGGAGGCTGCATTTAGTCAAGAGCCAAGTTTATCCCCAAATTTTTGCATTTTAATCTTGTATCTATATTGAAAATATTTTTTCTGTAGTGTAAGAGATTATTATTGTAATTCAACAACAAAAAAACCCAACATATTGCCAAAAAAATGATTTACATTTTTGAGTTTCATCTTACGAAAAGCTTTTGCAGCTTGTTTAAGTCAAAATTCAAAAGCTACTTTGATCCGAGTGCCTATTTTTGGATTTGTATAAACATAAGCAGAGAAACTTTTCCCTTCAATCTAAATGTATTTTTTGTTTTTTTCATCTGAGTACATTAATCTTTCAAGGAAGCCTATAGAAAACCTGCATCCAATTTCTTGCTTTGATTGTAGGTAAAATTTTATCTAAGACTATTACAATGGAATCAACTGAAGTTAAATCCAGAGTCCAGTGATTATTTTTCCCCTCTTCTTGTGGATTTCCAGTTATTTTCCATGTGATTAATCTTTAGCAAACCAGGTCTGTATGCTTTTGCATTCCCTGAGAAACTTAAGCAAGAAGGGACAGCTAAACAGAACTGGTTATGAGTAGCCAATATGCCATCCAAGTCTGCCTCTGGGAGAACATTTCTCATTTCTCCTCCAAACTTTTTCCTGTGTCTTTCCTTATTCAGTTCTTTCCAAAGTCTTCCTAGCCAGCTGACTTTTACCTAAATTATCAGTGATGTACCATAATGCTTGTCAGAAGGTAGCTTGCTGCCATATCTATTACCAGCTCTCTCAGCCTCGTGATGGTAACAGGTATTTAGGATTTAAACCAGAACCATGAGCTGCTTTCTTTGAACAAACTAAATATCAAACCCCGTATCATCAGAAGTCTAAGATGACAACTGCAGAGCTGCTCATGAATGAAGATCACCAGTCTCAGGCTGTGTGTTTGGCATATTGTGCTCTCTGCACGTCCAGTAATAACCAGGTAGGAGGCTGAGCAGATGAGGGGGGTTGCAGGGAAGAAGGGCAGCACTGCAGGAATTGGAAATGCTGCTCAGCTGCTCTACTGAGTGAGGAACAGCCCAAGGACTCAGCGGGGTCATTGGTCACAGGTACCCACCCTGGCTTGTCTCAGCAGGGAGTTCTAGGCAGGAATACAGGTGCCTCTGGCAAGGTTTGTACACGCTTAGCAAGAAATGAGTTTCCTCTGTGTCCTAGCTCATGCACGCCCATCGCTGAGCTGCCAGTGGCACAGGAGGGCTGTGTCTCTCCTTCGAGCTGCAAGTGAGTATCTCCTTTGTGCGTGGGTTCCTCTGCCTTGGCCGAGCACTTGGGACCAGGCTGGCTGATTTTTAGAACAAAATGTGCAGTACAGCAGCAGAGACAACAAACTCCCAATACATCCTTCGCTTCACACTGAAAATTACGAGGGCAGCTAATGAATAAATTCACAGTTTCCTTTGAATGTTGCTGTTGTAGGTATGTCTTACATAGTCCTATACATAGTGACTATGACCTGAACTGACCCTTCCACCTTCCATGTAACTAATGAAGTTGAAATGACTTAAGTGCAAAATCAAGTTACTGTGGTTATTACTGGTATATGTTCTTACTAACATGTTATCTCATTTGCATAATGAAATCAGATGGCTTTAGAATGTTTCAGCTTTTTTATTTTAGAGGTAATTGCTATTGTGTCTTTCATTATTAACTAAAAAAAGAATTACAAGAATAATGTGTGAACTTTTGAAATGATCGATTTAAAACTACAAGGCAGAGCAAATTGAATGCTTTGTACTGATGTGATCCAGCACCAGTGAAGGACAGTAATGGTTTTGATACCCATTTATTTAGCCTTAAGCTTATTTCTAGATCTGATATTAGGATAAGACTAAAAGCTTAAGCTGTAGGGTAGACTTGTCTTATGTAAGACTCACAGAAGTTCCATGCATACAGACAGTTGAGTCATCTGAGAAACAGCGTAGAAAGCAGGTAACTTTTGCTTACATTTAGCTTATCATTGCAGCTGGGGGCAAGAATTTGTCTTACTCTGAAGATTTATAGGTTCAGAAAGTGCATTTTTAAATTGAAATCAGTGAGCATTCAGCTGTGTGTGTAAGCACAGTAATTAAAGAAGCAGGTAGCTGATAATGTACAGCTATTTGCAGTCAGTCTGCAGGTGAAGTGTACTTGTGCTTTTGCACATGTAACCCCCATGGTCTGCTTTATGGCATCACCTCCTGAGTGTAATGTCTTTCAAAAATGTATTCCAGACCTAAATGTGCAGCAGGTCTATGCTGGCCCCTCAGTAAGTTGCTAATAATTTAGAGGCAAAATTGTCCTGCATTTTTCTGGAGCATTTTCTAAAGGGCACTGAAAGAACATTTAAAAACCTAGTTGATCCTAGGGAAGCTGGAGAAAAAACCCTCTTTTTAGCCTTTTGTAGGCACAGCTTAAATGAACTGCAAAGTTTATGACCAAGCCACTTACAATACTGTGAAAACTGCTTTAAGTAAACCTGGAAAACAAAGTCTTCCTGGGAATGGTTCAAAGCAAATAGCATTGACGTGAGAGGAACACTACACCAAACCTATTGACAAGGATTCCTGGTAAAGTCCAGTGAATTGCTGCAGCTATAATTTTGCAGCATGCCTGTCTTGGATTGCTACAGGTCTGCCCTAACGTGGCAGCTAAATACTGTGAAAAGTGGAGGGTGAAAAAGGATGTACCAAGTGTTGAGCTGAAGAATGCCTGCAGGCATGCCATGGGAGGTGGCATCTCAGATCCAGCCTCTGCAGGGAGGGTAGCAGAGGTCAAAGTCTCCTTAGTCACTCATTCTCATCTGAAGGCTGAGCAAGGCTGGAAGGAGTAGATATTAATTAGCATCTGTTTACTGCTTTTCTCAGAATAAATTGACAGCTTGTAAAGAAATTATCGTGTTACAGTTTAGCAGCTGATTTTAGCAGCCTATGGATCTGCTTTCCTTTCCTGAGAGGAGTTAGGGTTTTTTACCATTAACCCTAACATTTGCAAGTTACAGTTGAAAGGAATTGCTTGCTTATCTCTAGTCTGGTCTATGGGCTGAAGAAACCAGCAATCCAATTTTAATCAAGAGAAGTCTTTCAATTTAGCTTATACAGAAAGAGGTGTTGCCAAGCAATCCTATCTAAAATGTCCAAGTGTCCTTCTTTTTGATGGAGAAGGCTTCAGCTTTCATAAGAACTATTCAGAGCTCGGATGAGGTATTGTAATTCCATTTTTCAGGAGTTGATAGGTTTTGAAGTTAGAATGTTTAAATGGGTGGCACTATTATAAAGAAAATATCTACCGTATCAGACAGAAGTATCTTCTTCCACCCACAGTTTCTGGAAAAGTTTGAAAAGCTCTACAAGTATTTTGACTTGCAGATCTTGCTAAACAAAAATCCTAGCTCCCCAAGCTCTCTGTGACTTTGAAGATCAGGCAGCGATCCAAAACACCGACTGAGGCATTAGAGGAAAATTTAAGGCCTTGGACAACTCCTGAGCTCTGATTGATAGTAAATATTTTCTAGAATGAAACTCTCTGCCAAATTAGTAATCCCTTGTTGAACAGCCAGTTCTGCATTTGTTAAGGACTGCAGGAAAAAAAATCTGTGGTTTGCTGCAAGCCAGAGAGCCAGAGCTGATTAAACCTCCACATGGAAACGTGAGCCTGTCCTGGGAAAACCTAAAGCTCTGTTCCAGTCCAGGTCCCCCTCAGGCCTGGCATCAGGTGTAGCTCTTGCTTCCCTGGGACAGTTACATAGTGGGAGAGTCACCTTCTGCCCTGAATGGGTGTAATCATTTTTTTTCCGTGATTTCTACTGAAAACTCAAATAGGAGCTGAGAAATCTTTGTCAAGGGAAATTTTTTATTAAAATTGGTAACTTTCCTAGGAGGTCAGTTCTCAGTAGAAAAGTGTTTAGATAAATCGGTGCATTTGAAAAAAACCCACAAAAAAAATCAAGAGAAGTTCTCATTCAGCTCAAGTTCTGTTCCATATGGTGTAGGAGGATGTTTTTTTAAGAGAAGCATTTTTATATTCCAGACTGGTGAAATTAATAGTCCTTTGACTGTTGTACCTTCAGGTTTGTTCTGTTTTTACAGGTAACTATTTTAAAAGCTCAAAATCCATTGAATATAAAAGGAACAGCTGCTATAGCAAATGTACCTTTTGATGCAAGAAGCATAAAACATGAGGAGGTCTGGAAACAGAGAAGTTTCTTTCCTTTGAGGTGTCACAGCCTCAGTAGGAAAATCCCAGAGAGGTCCCATTAACAACCTGCTCAGAAGAACGGGCCATAAAGAGAATGGTTGTTAAAAAGTTCAGGTATACATTTTCCACTAAGGTAGAAAGAGCCATTGAATGTTGCATTCACTTTTGGTGGAGGAGAGAAAGAAGAACTATTATTAGCAAAGATCTGGGCTGGAACTCAGACTTAATCCTCTCAGATGTGTTTTCCTCCTCAGCTTAGTTTTGAAAGCCACTAGTCAGTGTGTAAAATGCAGTGTGAGGAATGGTCCCTTTATCCACTCAAAATCTATTATTGGAATTGAAGTTAATTAAGTATAAACAATGTGCAGGAACAATTGGAACACAAACTTCCTTTAATATTTATATGAACTGGAACACTACTTTTAATTCTGTTTGCTTTCACAATGAAGTTGAACTGATAATTTGTTTGCTATTTGTTGGCCTCAGACAATATTGCACATCTGAACTTCACTTGTGTTTTGCTTAAAAGAAAACCATAAAACCTTGCCCTTCTGCATTAGCTTATGAACAGCAACAGCTCCTAAACAGACTTCTACTTCAGTGGGAAGGAAAGGGAAGAAATGGATGGCAATAACAGCATCAAGGGCCCCAGATCATCACTGCAGTCTTTATGTGCATCACCAACAAAATTTTCAACTATGATGCCTCAGTTGTATTAATCTGGGTTGTATTAATCACTGGAAAATTATATTAGCTGCCTTTAGTGCTTATTCAAAAATTTCAAATGGACTGGATGCCTTATTTTAGTACTGTTGACTGATGCTCCCATGTGAAGTATTTAAATGGGGTCCAGGGAAGATTCCTTCCCTACCTTGGACTACAGTAAGCTTGTGGTTTTATGGAGCCTGGTGAAGTGAGAGACTGACAACTGTACTGCTGATTTAAATGGAATTTTGCAGAACCTTCTAATTACTGCAAGAAAGGTGGATGTGGCCATTGTCCTGGACTCTTGTTTTAAAGATCTATGTGTAAATACCTCTGCATTTGTTAAAACAAAACAAAGAAATCAAACAAAAAAAACCCTGTGGGAAAAAAAAAAAAAACAACAAAACAAATCATGATTTCTTTAGAGAATTGTAAGAATCAAGAAAAAACTTAATGGGAGTCGTGGACAGGTTGCTGTGGAAGCAAGAAAAGAAACAATGAAAAGCATCTTTGAGGAGATAGGTCAAAAAACTTAGGTTGAGAATCAGGTACATTTGATTATAACCCAAACATCTTATGGGAGGATTTTTCTCTTTGTTTTCTGTGGAAAAGTAGAAGGACAAATAAAATATCTGCTGTATTAAATGCATAAGCTTTCTATAAATTGGTAGATGAGTTTATGCCAAGGAAGCAAAATTGATGAACTGAATAACTCTGTAATTGGGGAAAAAAGCAATGAAATGAAGTTGTGTTTGCAAGGATGTGCTGGATTGAAGCAAACAGTCTTGTCTGCCTGCTGGTCACAGGGTGTGCTCTCTTCAGAGATACTGGTTTGCATGGTCAAGTACAGCAGCGAATGTGCAAGGAGTACTTGAGGAAAAAATGCTCACTGTGCCAATAAATCTGCCTCTGGAGCTTGTTGGATGCAATGTCTAGCAGCAGAAAATGGCATTGTAGCTCCCAAAGATGAGATGCTGTACAGTGAAGCTGTGCATTAGCAAAGCTGAAATCTGTATCAGGGTTTCCATCAGGATATATCATGTGCTCATTTTTTTATGCCCTGGTTGATGTGCCATAACAAGAACACTAGTAAAAATGGCAGAAGAAAAAAAATAATAAGCTATTTGTAATGCCACTGCTCAAGCAGTGTCATCTGAGAGCTGCAAGCACGAGTGCTAGCATGGCAGAATTTATGAGCTCTTAAGCACTCTGTTATTGTTTTGGGCCTTTTTTTTTTGCAGAGCAGAGTGGCCATAAATTGGCTCAGAGCATCCCCAGCTTATTGCTGAATCTGCTGTCGAGATTTAATTTTGGACCTTGGTCATGTGGTATGTTCCAGCATTTTCAAAGGCTCGTTGGAGGAGTCAGGGATGCAGTAGAACGTCCTGTGGGAAGGCAGGCTCCTGTCAATGGCAGCGTGGTGCCAGAAAGGAAGGAGGCCACTTCTTTTAGCCACAGGCTGTCTTTGTTATTTCATTGTATTGTTACTGTGTCTACAGATGGAGAAGCCTGACATAATTAGCATGGTTTTGCATGCCCTGGATTGCAAAACAATGGAGATGCAAGGTAGATGGCATAGCTNGTGAAAGCAGAACAGGCAGAGTCCTCCTGGGATGTTGGCCACTGAAGGAGTGAGGAAGGAGCCAGAAGAGCTGAGCCGACAGCTTGACCCTCGTGATCCCACAGCATTATACAAATCTGAGGAGGGTGGCCTGGAATACCTTGCTGGTCAGTTTAGGGTCACCTGTCCTGTCCTCTTCTCCCTTTGGAGGAGAGTTTGGCCTTTTACTTTCTGCACAGCAATCTTCTTTTGGTCTGCACCCCAACCCCTGGTAGTGACTCTGCCCTGGGGTGTTACCACTGCTGGGAGCAGCCCCTGCCTGGGAAAACAGCTGCTGACTGCAGACAGGGCAGGGAGTGAGAAGAGCTGAGCTGGAAGTTAGTTCTGTTCTCACTCAGACTGGGACACAGGGGCACGTTCCAAACAAATCAAGAATAAACAATGGCTCCAGGCAGCCAGGAAGCTTTTCTCCAATCCAGTGGGCAGAATACAAGGGAAATGGGGAAGGATTTAACACTCTTTCACAACACTTCACTTCCTCTTTCACAATTAAGAAGAATTATGTTTGGAAAGAAGTGTTAACTGGCATTCAGAGTTGTGAGGTTTACTTTTCCAGGCAGTTGTTGAATGTCTGCACCCAGAATCCTCTACCAGCACTCCTTTGCACAAGGCTGTTGTAAAACAGGCATCGTTCTGGTAATGAGATGAGGCTTATTATGAGACTGAAATTAATTTCTTTGTTAAAGTTATCTGTGTAGAGCAGTTATAAAATTGCTTACAGCAATCTTGATCCTGGTGGCTTGCCAGCTTTTTAACAGATAAGCAGTTTTGAAATAATTATTTTCCAATAATGTCATTGAAGTTGAGAAGATTTTTGTTCCTCCTACTCTTTCAGCTTTCTTTTTAATTAAGGAAGGGGGGCCCATTTCTAGAAATGTGTAATGAACAGGCTGTGAATACCAAGTGTGAATTTTGTACTTGTTCTCTTTTCAGATGTTCCCATGAGACATGGCAGCACTTCAGCAGTACAGCTTCTGTACTGTTCTGTTCTATTTTTAGCTCTCCTTAAGGTATGCTGTAACCTGTACCTGTAGTGCTAGTAAGTAAATCTATCCGTATGTTCTATGAAAACACTCATATGCCTCTCTGTATTCAGCTGGGAAAGGACAGCTGTGCCCTAAAGTTATGTGAAAACTAAGTGGAAATGTTTTAATCAAGGTGGTTGTACCTAAATACAAACTACTGTGGAAAGAGAAGGGAATATAAGGAACATATTTCCCTCTCCTATGGCTTTTTTTAAACCATCATCCTGCCCCAGTTGCTGTGTAGGGCATGTGTTTGGTCACTTGGAGATGCTGAAAGGGCTCCTGGCCTGTTTCTATTTTACACTGGCCTCAGGCGCTGGGGAGGGAGGTGGAGGACGTGATCTTCTATTGGAAGACCTTATAATGTCCAGGAAGTGTCATACACAGTCTCCCTGCAGGGGAGACAATGATGCAAACAGGGGAAAGAGTGAGGGAAGAGATTCTTTCCAAGGGAAATGCTGAGTGTTCCCCAGTGGAGAAAGCTGGTCCCCAGTGATGGGCAGAGCATGGCTGGCTGTGTGGCTGGAAGGAGGGCAGAGCTCGCTGCTGCTGCTGGCTACCCAGGGAGTACTCGTTGCCCTGTGGGGAAAGGAGGAGTGAGGGGAAAAAAAAACCCAAGACTGGCTAGGCCATTGAAGACATTGTATGCCTGAGTATCTGGGGTACCAGTCATCCTGGCCAGCGGGAGGTGTGATCAGACTGCAGATTGCTTGTTTAGACTGATGAGAGTGTAGTCATTGCAAATAAAAATCCTGCTCAAATCTGCAGGCTATTATTTCTCGAGGTCAGTTACACACATACTGTACTTTTTTTTACTTCTTTTTTTTCCCTCTATGTGAACAAAACAGAATTATTGATGTTAACAAAAAAATGATATGGGAAGCTTGTAATTTTCTAAACTTCCTAACTTTTGAAAATATATCCCCAAAGTCATGACTAAAAGGGTTTTATGAGAGGAGCAGAATTCCAGGTAATACATAGTATTGATTGATTGATGAAACTGCGTGGGAAACAAAGCAAATGAACTGAATTTACTATCTTTGTCCTCTCTTTCTCGTATGTAGTTAAGAATGCTTTGCATTGCCTGCAATGCAGCAGCTTTCAGAAGCAGTGACAAAGTGTGGGGGTCAACAAGATGTTAATAGAAATAAAAAGGATTTAGAAATTTTAATATTTCTGCAAAGGTATGGAAGCATCTGTTCTGGGCTTTTTTGTATTTCATCAAGAGAAACAGCAAGGACAGGCTTCTTTACTTGATGGCCCTCGTATTGTTTTGGGGTTTGCTTCAGAGGAAGTTTTTCAGTAGAAAGATTTGTATGTGAATCTTTCACCGTCCAACTGAGAATCAGCCTTACTTTTCAAATTAGAAACCTGCAGACATAGGTGGGCCAAAAATATGAAATGGACCAGAAAAGAAGGCAGAGCAGGCACCAGCCACTGTGTTGTGGTTTTGGCCACCTCAAACAGGTTGGCAGATTTATTGCTGTTTTCCATTTCTGGATTAAATCCAGGAGTACCCATGGGTCCCTAAGATACATGAGTCTGCATCTTCTGTCTCAGCGCTGCCTTAGCTGAGGAATCAGATCTACACTGTGTCCTTCTGAAAACATCCTTAACCCAAAGAAGCAACTCCAGAGCACTGGATTAGAAACTTCAGAGTAGTTCCTGGGTTTTTCTTCTGCATTCTGATCTGCCTTTGGGATTTAGTTGTCATTTCCCCCTTGCATATCTGCCATTCAAAACCAGCACATATTCCTTCTTTCCAGAGATGTTCCATGTACTACAGTGATGCTGCCTGCTCCTAATAGCTGTGTGGTCAGATGATAAACACATCTTTCCCCCTGGAGTGCCACTCTTCCATCCCTCTGTTCCTGGTCTCAGCAGGTATAGAGTGAAACAGCTGTAAAGAACAATCTTTACGCTGACTCCTGAAGCATTTAGTTTATTAGAGATGCCTTTTTTTTTTCAGAACATGAAGTTGTGGCCTCCTTGATATGGTAGAGAAGAAAGAGGAGGGAGGAGATGTGATGAGGAGATGCAGGCAGGGGATGAGAAGTGAACAGTTCAAAGAACAGCCACTGGCTTTGCCTTCTGCAGGGCTTCTCAGATATTGACAGGGTTCCCTCAGTGGCAGCACGGCTGCAGTGCTGGCACCTGGCAGGACACCTTTCTCCTGAAAGGGAGATGGGAAAGAAAAAGAGTGCTAGGAAGATGCAGAGTCTGAAGAGCAGGCAGAGGCTCCTGAACTGGCTTTGGAAGGAAGCTAGCAGGCATTTGGAGCATTTGTGGGATCTGGAGAGTGTGCTGTGTGCTCAGTAGGGCTTGGGGCTTCCTGGTGGAAAACATGGCATGAGAAGGGGCAGCACAGGAAAACAGGGCAGGCTCAGATAGACCTGAGCAGACAACTGCAGTGATGATACCTGCCACATTTGCTGAGTAAGTCAGGCTGCGTAAATTGGGTATTGAAAAACAAATTTCCAGGCACAGGAGAGAAGTTTTAAAGTAAAAAGTAGAGCAGAGTTGGGCTACATCTAAAAACTCCTCTTGTCTCCAATAGCATCTGTGACCTAATGGTGTACAATAGGAGAGAAACTGCATGTGGGTCACCCTGGGGGCTTGCAAGTGCCTCTGGTCCCTGCGTGTGCTCCTGGTTGCCTTGTCTTGGGAAGTCAGCAGGAGTGCTAAGACTAGAAGCTGTCCTGTTTCTGGCAGGCTGCATCTCCTTGTTGATCACCTCCTTAGACAGAGCAATAGAAGCAAGCAGGAATGCAGATGTAGGCAGTTGGGCTTTGGCCTGACTGTGAGACCTTCTCAGCTGTGAGAATAATTTCAGAAGAGCAGACTAAGGGAAATATTTTTTGCTTAATAAATTACAGCATCTCATCAGTCACATAGCACACAACACACAGTTTTATAAATGGTTGCTCTTTGCCTGGATATAAATGAATGGTGACTGATAACTCATAAAAAATTAATAGTTACTTGTAAGTGGTTTAATGGAATAAAAAATATCACAGTAATGAAAAAGCTGATGCTTTAAAGACTCGTAAAGCAACAGATTCATCAGAAGAATGTGATACCAGAAAAGCTGTGTATATTCTTGGCTATGTATACCAGACCTGTCATCAGAATTAGTAAATGTTACAAGATGAGGATGACTGAAAATCAGGGGGTAACCAAAAATCCAGGAAGCTGAAATTAAGGGTATGTGAATTTGTAAAAATTCAAGCATTATGTAAGAACTGCTTGAAAGCTGGTCCTTTGGCAGTGTTGCATTCCTGGATGCTCTTGCTCGGGTCATTAGTTCCTGTGCAAAACCATCTCACCACAGGGCTGCGTGGCCAGAGCAGGGACCTGAGCCTGGGCTGTTTTACTGGGTTTTGCTCTTTGATGTATTTAATTGGCCATTTTCTACTCAGCTTAGATAGGATTTTTACAAATTTCAAAGTCATTTAATTTTCATGAGTTCCGTTTTCCTCTGCCCCACAGGAGGGGTGTAACCATTTGCTCCTGACAGGAGGAATCAAAGGGGAAGTGAAACAATGCATAATGCTAATCAATATTGATAAGGGAATATCATGGAGTAATTGATCTGCATCTGCCACGGGATTTTTCATCGTGGCCCGTTACTGGAACAAGCAATCAGTGGAGCAGAACTGAACTAGTCAGAGGATGAAGGCCTCTGCTGAAAATGAGCCCTTTTCAAATCTTCAGAAAATACAGGAAGAGGGGGTTATTCGTATATACGTATTTTTAAATTAAATACAGGTTTTTTCTCAATTAGCACCAGTACTTCCTGAAAGGAAGACGTGAACACATTGGATGACTGTCCCAGGGCCAGTTCTCTCTGCCCCCCTCTGCTATTTTCAAGGACCTGTTTGCTGAATTCAATAGTGTAAAATCCCATTAATAATTAAACACCTAATTTTCTTTAAAGATAAAAAAAAATAAGATAAACACTCTATTTTCTTAGGTAATTTATGGTTATGAATTGAATGACTTGCTTAAAATCAATGTTAATAAATAATGTATAGGATTCTTTTTCAGCCACCCCATAAATAGTGAGCTGATTGAAGAGAACAGTGAATGTACTGATGGAAATACATCTTTAGGCAGCGATATTTTTGTGTGTGTGCATGTTCCAATGTATATGAAATTGATTTCACACTTCCACTGGTCAATGACCCCTTGTATCAGTCATCTGAACACAGGCACGAGCAGGTGAGCACTTAAACTTCCCCTTGCTCAGTTGCTGCTCAAGGCCCAGGCTGTAAGGGCCTGTCTGCTGCTCCTCTGCCACCCGTGCAGTCCCACACACTCCCCACTTTGCAGCTGTTACTTTAGGTGGCTCCTTCTACATCCCCTGCATCCCATGGAGCACTCTTTTGTTGTGCTAAATGTGGTCTGCCTGTGTGTCCCACCTAAGGATGACACCTTGCCTAGCTAAGGTAGGAAAGGTGCTGTCGAGTTACTGTTGGCAGGCAACGGCCAAGTTGGAAGCAACTTATTTTATAAGGGCAGGAGGAAGGACAAAACTATTAACACTTTTTTATGGTGTGGAGGTAAGCAAGGTTGTGTCTGGGTCCTGGCTAGAGATCTTCATAATCCCTGAAGTTTGTATCATCAAGGTTAAAAGTCTCAGTTGATGAAAATCATGACAGATCAATTACAATTTAATGGCTCATAATTTTGTCCTTGAGTGACCCGAGTAACTTTTGTTTATTACACTAGGCATAAAAACTAGTGTCAATCTGGTCAGGAGGTTCTTTTGTCTTCCCTTCTCTGTGTCCCTGTTCCCACCCCCCAAATGTAAGGAATAAAGTGAATAGAAAATTGAATAAGTAGGTTTTGATCAGCCGTGTATGCACAGATCCTGCTAACATGCCTGATTCTGTTATTTGCATCAACGTAAAGCTAAATGCAAGAATAATGATCCTTTATTGGCACTGATGGGCAGCAAGTGTCATCTGTGAACCAGCTCGTGCCGTCAAGGAAGGGGAGAGTCACACGTGACAGCCTTTGAAGCCAAGAACAGTCCATCCACTGGAACAGGCAGTATCTTTCCTCAGAGAAAATAGAACTAATATTCTGTTTACTTCGGTAATTTATGTTTAGAGTTGAAGGTGTATGATGTCCCCAGTAAAGTCAATAAGGTGAAGGGCTCTTTTCTTCTTCTTTCAAGAAGGTATTAAAATCTGGAGAGAGAATGCTTGAGATGGGAACCTGGGACCTGTGTTTAGTGGTGGAATTAGATGGCTAGTTAGAGGGAGGGTCATCTCTGAAACAATGAAGGTTAGTGAAGTGTGGGGTGATGCATCACAGATGGTGAGGGAGTTTCTGTGTTTTGGCTGCAGTGATCCTGACGCTCTGAGAAGGAGATGAGGTGTTAAAATGAGGTCTGAAACCAGCAATAGCACGGTGAGCTGCTAAACAATGCAGTATTCAAGGAAGGCAATAAATTGTATAAGGTAATGAACAGATTTACAGACTTGGGAAGTGGTGAAGAAGAAAAATGCATCTAGGTTAAAAGCAAGCAATGAGTTTCTGGACAGTTATGAACATACATCCTGAACAAGTGAGAATGAGGTTGGGAGCACTGCGTGAGTGCCTGCTATAAAACCAATCTCTCTACCTTGGAAACCTTCTGGAAGTGACATCAGGCTTAATTAGGTGAATGCTCTGGCTGTTTTATTAAAAAGTTTCAGCACAGTTTGCGAAACACTCTCTCCAGAAATCACTTCAGATGTGAAGTGCCCCAGACTCTCATCCGACTGTGCATTTTTAATGTGCCAGGCAGTGCTGAGTGTGTCACTTGGGTGAGCACACGGGCCTTGGGCTGAAAAGAGGACTATGCAAACAGAAAAATAAAATTGTAGGGAAAGTGCTCCACAAACCAGCGGGCCTGAGAGTCTGGGCTTTCAGAATATGCTTGTAAAATGAAATAGGGTGGATTCACACCCCTACCACCGTGAACAAATTTCCTCCCTGCACTGCTCTGATATTTGCCTTATAGTTTTATATTAAATGTCATTTTTAGAAAGTGGTCCTATGAAGATGGATGGCATTATGCCTTTATTAGTTGCTCAGAAGATATTCTCAGTCTTCTAAAGAGCAACAGCAGATGGAATAAAACAATGAAAGAGCAGTTCCAGAAAGGCTTGGGAGTCACCGAACATAAAGAGGGTAGGCAGAGTAGAACCACAGAGAAACTGCAAACAGGAGTCAGTGAGTAACTCAAGCTGTAAGAAGTCAGGATAAGGACCAGAGGAGAACAATTAGAGTTATGAAATACAGAGATGAAAACCTCTTCTGGAGATTTGCTTTAGTGAGTATTCACTGTGGGGAGCTAGAGTTGTAGCCCAAGAGTCATACAAGTGAGTGAGACTTTTAGGTGTGAAGATTCAGAGGTGGGAAACAGAGGTCCTCTGGAAATAGTATTGCAAGACTGATATTTTCTCACTGGAATATCCTTGCAGTGGTAACAACGTTTTGTTAGAAGTATCAGTACATTCTGTCTTGTTTCCAAATGCTATACAGATGGGGGTTTTCCTCAAAAAAATTGCTTATCAGTGGATACTTGCTAACTTATTTCTTGGCCCAGAACATTCTCCAGTGTTACTCTTTTGCTTTTGTCCTTCCCAGCAGTGGAACTACAGTTAGCACTTAGGACATACCTGGTTCTTCAGTATATAAAAGCAGATCCCATTTCTCTTCCAAAGTATTGTGTTACTGATTTGGATCGTCTTTAATCTCTTTCTGGTCTTTAACCGAAAGCTCTCTAGGACAAGTGGTTTTCTTAAGTATTAATTATTCTATGATTCTTAATCATTATTGCTAATTGCATCCTTTTCAAGCACGGAATTTCTCAGCGTCTCCATGCAGAGGTCAGTAGGAGGGTTACAGCATGAGTGCTCTCTAAAGTGGAGCACTCAAGGTTTCCATTTTCAAAGCATGAAGTGTATCTAAACCAGAAGTTAGGTCTGTTTTCTGGCATTGCATTTCCTTTCACTTCACTCTTCTCCTTTGCATGCGACAACTATGGCCTCAGACCTTGAGGACCGTGAGCACATCTTGTCTTAGTGACTCAGCCGCTTACGTTATTATTTTTTGTCTCTCTTACGTGGTGTTGATGACCTGCATTTCTTTCAAGGATAAAAACATAACACCGTTACCAAACACAGCAGAGACAGAAATTCATGGAGGAATGCCAAGTGAAATTTCAGAGAAGAGGAGGACGGGCATCCCCATTCTTTAGGCTGCTAAAAGGTCAACTTTGGTACTTCATCAAGGGTTATATCACCAGCTACGTTGTGATAACAAGATTATTCCAGTGAGATCATATTATGCGATGAGTCACCTCCTCCCAAGAAGAAGAGAAATGGGGAGGAAGGACATTTTCACATCACTTTTCCTGTAGGTAAACCAGAAAATAAGCTGTCATGGAATTTGTTTCCTATAGAAATAGGCAGAATACATATATACCTATCACATCATGACACAGGCTTATTGCAGAACAGTATTTTTCTGTTATGGGGTAATGCAATTCTGTGGGACTTTCTGAGTCTAGTTGGTGAATAACTGAGGCTATGAATACCTCTCTTCTTTAAAGGATGCTCTAAAGGAAAGAGCATCCAGGGAGAATGAGGCTTCAGCCTTCATCTCCTTCCTTGTGCATCCTTTTCACTAAGAAGATTTTAGTTTCCCTTTGGTCCCAGATAAACAAGGCTTCATGTGCACACACAGGGGAATCATCAGGTGGCTCTCACCAATCTCTCCTCCACCACACCATCCATTGTGTTTTCCAGCTGCTCCTCTGCAGTAGTGCAGTATCATAGCAGACTGATAAGGGGAAGGATGAGTAAGATTAATGTCGCGCCTGGCAGAACCTCCTCTTTCCTTTGCTTGTAAAACATAAGGAGAATCATCAGCAGTCTCGATGCTACCTCCATCTCGAATGCTGTGGATGGCAGAGGAATTCTTGTGGCTGTTTCAGTGGTCTTGGGAGTCTGCTTTGCCCAGCAGCAGCTGGCTTTGTTCTGCCTACAGCCAGCTCTGCAGTGTCCGCTCTTAGGGGACGGATTGCAGGACTGAATGACAAACTTTCTTCTCTCTCCCCCAAGCAGACCTTGACTGAAACTGGAGAATTCCAGAGGGATTACCTCAAATTTATTTCCTGCTCAGTTGTTCAAATTTCAGCTTATTTTCACTGCAATACCAGAATCCCTGTCCTTCCCTATCCTATCACCAAAACCAGTTTAGTCGACATGTGAATTAAAGTGAGTAAAAGAGAAACTGTTAAATCTCTGTTTTACAAGAAGGTGGAGACAAAAGGCCACAGGCATCTTTTTTATCTCAGCAAATTACCTTTAAAATGTCTTTTTCTTTTCCTTATTGTTATTTTTGGAGCCCAGGAATCTGCTTTACGAAGTAAGGGTTTCATTTGTTTACGAGCGCTCTGTAGTCCTGAGAGGAATTTGCAATGCAGCTGCAGAAAACACCAACCACAGTCTAATGGAGTGTCAAAGAACATAATTAGATATTAAGACAGATAGTATAGGTATTGTTAGAGGCAACGTAGAAAACTGCAACCTTGAAAACTCCCCCTTAGTTGAGGATTAGTTACAGGTGTATGTTTCTCACTGAAAAAGCAGGGAGGGAAGAACGTTATGCGTGTTGGTGTGCACGGGGGTTCTCCTGTTGAGAGCTTCAGTGAGTGTTGCTATGCTTTCACTGAGACACTTCCTTGCATTCAGCTCAGGGGAATGTTCCTAAAAGTCTGATCTCTTCATGGAAAAATACAGGTGCTCTGCCTCACGGTGCCAGGGAGATGCCTGAAGCTGCTGGAGACTGTCCAGCTACCTGGACATCACTGTAGTCCTATCAGTCTTGCTAGCTAAGAACATGTCTGTATCTTTTGGACAAAAACTGTCGTTTTCTTCCAAAAAAGAGTGACAAATTTTGAAAAAAAATGTTATGTACCTGTGAAGAAGAAAATGCTTAATGATATCTAATGTTTCATTATTTATGGATTTTAATTTGAAATGTCAAATTAAGCTCTTCATCTTTCTAGTTTTGTATGATGCAAGTTAACATCACTGTTTCAAATGAGACTGAATTTCAAGTGACCCACCCTCCTCCTCTGCAGCTTTCCTATCCTTGTTCATGTGCAAGCTTGACAAATCACAAAATCTGGAATTTCTGAAGCAAAGAAGAAACTATTTAGTTTTGACTGTATTTCGGTGATGTTTTAGAGTAAGTCTGGTGCATTTTACTTTGTAGCATAAACTAGGAAATAACACCCAGGGGAATAAGGGTAGGTACAGTGGATTCTTACAGCTGAGAGCTGGCAATAGATGCTTTGGGTGACTGTGTTCTGTTTCTTATATGCTGGTTCAGCTTTGGATCAGTAATTAAGGGGTGATATCACTCCTATATGCAAAGCCAGAGCACTGCTACATCAACAACCTGTGTACTCGAATCACTGACTTTGGGCATCTCCGAGCCTTCTCAAAGAACAGATGTTCAAAGCAGACTGTTGTTTGATCTGTGTTCCTGTGAAGTACTCCCACATCATTAGATGGGCTAATGCTGCATTTGTTAAAGCCAAGGAAAGGTAAAATTAGGAGCTTGAAATGACACGTCTGCCAACTTCGTTTTCTTTGGCGTGTTCAGCCTGCATTTTGCCATCCCATTTTACTTGAAAGTGAACTTATTTGAAATGCCTTCCATTGTAAGCAAACCTCACCTGTTTCTCAGAGAGACAAACCTCTTTGGAACCAAGAGAAATGATGAAATACCGTGACAGAGATGTGTGACTAATAGATGCTGTTAAAATCTAGATTTCTTTGAGGCAAAACGGTTCAGTGTGAACTGTAGACTTCATGCCTACATCTTAAAAGCCTGTAGCAAGAAACAAAACTTCAGTGTCATTTGATAATGAAACATGGTAAAAGATTTTGTCTTCTGAAGACCAATCCCAAGAATAAAATTAAAATCTCCCTTAAAATAGCAGGAAGGAATATTGATGCAGGTTTGGAAAATATTAGAAAGGTTCCTGAAAGAGATGGCAGATAGGATTTTAGGGAAAAGTCTATTAGCACACAGGGCTAGTGAATGTACAGGGTGTGTGAGTAGCTTCATAAAACCACCAGGAGAGGAAAGGGAAGTGCTGTATGGACCTTTGCCTGGAATCTCAATGTCTGGCATGCTTTAAAAAAAGTAAATGCTTGAAGACAACAATGAGAGTTGAGAAAATAATTTTACCAGTTACTGTTTAAGAAGTAACAGGAACAGTGCAGTTTTGAGTAACACTACCCAAACCACCCACTCTCCATTATTCTGGGGGATTGAAATCTTCTCATCTTCCTGCTCTTTTGAGCACTGCTTGATTTCTCATAATTCCCTAAGAACATAAGCATTCGGAAAGTTACAAAATACCAACTAGCTGGTTACCAGTGTATTTCACAATACCTATTGTCTCTGGAAAGCAGTAAGAGCTTGTTGTACCCTGAGCAACCTGGTCAACCCCCTATCTGACATGAGGTGGGACCGGAGTCCTCCTGAGGACCCTTTCCAGCCTGAGTTATCCTGTTGTGCTATGGATGCTTGCATTAACATTTGCCTAAGACAGTTATGTCCAAATACCCTGGAGATGCTGAGCAAGGAAAGCAGACTGACGATGGTAACCTGGCCAGGCATGCTGTAGCACCCTTTTTTCCCTGTTTCAGGCACGTCCCAAGCAGCGTCACCATTCACCTCTTCTCAAGAAAGAAATAATCCTACCTGAGAATTTTATTAAACCTTATTTCTAAACTTTAGTGGATAGCACTTGTGTGTAATACTCTTGAAGTGGAAAATCATCATGGGTTATTGGTATTCCAGTAAGTGCACCAAGTGTGTCATCTTAACTTTAAATTAATATCTGATAGTCAGGAGAAGGGGTTATTAAATTGGACTTGCCTTGTGTGTTAATTAGGATTTGCTCTCAACAGTTCTTACAATATTGGTGATCAAACAAATCATTTCTCCAGACCAGCTGATGCCTTTTGTCAGGCTAAAATACCATGCTTGCTATATAGGAACAGTTATGCAAATAATTAATTTGGCACTTTTTGAATCAAGCTAAGAAAAGCAAACAAAAAAAACCCGTCTACAGAAGCTCTGCCCAAAACTTGGGAAATGGTTTATGGTGCTGTTGGATTAGATTCAGAACCTTTTGCTGTTGTTGATTCCTGCCTGACTGTTGAGACTTTTTTGGCTTCGGTGTCATCATTTGTGGAGCAGAATGACATTCCAAGGTGCAGGAGGAGCGAGAGTACAGATGTAATCACAGGTGGAGCACTGGCATTGGCCGGCTTTCCTACAGCCAGCAGAGCTGCTAGCTTTTGTCTGTTTGGAGACCAGTACAATATCAGTGTACCTTCCTTCTCCCTTGCTAGAAGAGAGCTCAGCAGTCCACAGCATGAGGGCCTTTGACTGGAAATATTTTTAAAACCAAATGCAAGGAATTTCCTCTCCGAGAGTGATACACATGGTGCGAGCCCAGAGCATCAGCTGCTTCCGCGTGGTGTGATTTTACCAGCACTGATCTGATTCTGCAAACACACCAGTGTCACTGTAAGATGATGATCTAAAAAAGGCAAATGATGCATTATAATTTACTTTCCATTTCATCCTTCTGGAAGCCTTAAGTACCATCATTTATTATCAGTATTTTATAGGAGAAGCTGTGAGGCTAATGCAGAAAAATGTGATGGGAGTTTGAAATACCTTTTATCTCTACAAAGATTAAAAATCCAAACGAATCCCTACCCTTGGTTCCACCAAGACAATTAGCTTGTGCTCGCTTAAGTTGTAATTTTAGCCTTTAAAATGCTGAAGGATGTTGTTCTTTTAATCAAAATTCTTTCAGGGCAATTGGACGTGTCTTTTGTACCTGTTCAGGAAATAGGTTGATTTCTATAACCCCAGCTTTTCATCATCAGTGTGCTGACATTAAATACATGAGCCAAACTTGTCTGGAGATGACACGCATCTGCCTTGTGTGTATGTTCAAACCCTCTCCTTCCTTCCTCTCAATCGTTGTACAAATACTGTACTCATGGTGCAAATGAAACCCACAGAGGAAAGGTCTGTCACTTGACTGCTGTCATAGAAAACTTCCTTAGGTGTTTGAGGCGGAGAACTTCTAAGGGACTTTGTTTCTTCATTAAACTGCAGGTTGATCGTGCAGCCCAGTGCTTTGTGAGAGGCGTTACCCTGACCTTTTCAGTTTCCCACACACAATTTCTAATAATACTTGTAAGAGAGGTACCTGTCTCTTAATTTTCACTCCCAAGGGGTAAGAATGAGATCTTTATACATTGTGTGGATCCTCAGTACAAAGAACAAAAAGCAGGGCTTTTGGCTCGCACCTGCATAATGCAGCTGTGAGTTGTATCAGTCTTCCCATGTTTTCAGGGTAAAGTACAACCCCGGTGTGGCATGGGAGACTGGGGGGCAGTGATCTGGGACACTGTGTGAACAGTCTTTTAACTCTTTTGATTGAGTTTCTATGTAGCCCCATAGAATGAGAAAAAAGTCCCATAAAATAATCAAGTTATGAAATCGAGGAAGCTCGAAATAGTGCTTGTGGAAAGCAGGGCTCTCACTCAAAGTGGTGGTGTGAATTTAGGAATGACATTTGACATAGCTGTTAGCAGAAAGACCTGCTGAAATGAGAGCAGCTTGAGAACTCACTTCACCAGGGATTAGCAGATGGTATGTTTCATGAGCTCCACTCCCCTTTTTACAGCTAGTGAACAATATGAGTGGAGTTTTTCATTGCCACTTACCATTCAATGAATAGCAGAATGATATACGACCTGAATAAATATTTAAGTGTATTAGTGTCTCTGAAATTTCCCCTTTGCTGTAAAATGCATTTAAAAATATGTTAAGCAATTCAGAAAGGTAAAAGAGTGAACAGGAATTCTCCCAGATTATGTGATGGAAAATGTATTTGTAGTTTACTCAGCCTCTTCTTTGTTGTAAAGGCTAAACAAGTTTCTGGTGAATAATGGCATCTTCATACATTTAAAATTGCAGCAGACTTTGTTAAATATCAGCTAGGCCACACAAAAAAAATACTGAAAGAGGTAAAATCAAGCGTGTGACTGTGTGTGGTGATCTGGATGCATAAAACTAAAGAAGGCTACAATGGGAATAGGCTTAACGTGACAGGCTGTCAGTTGACTCAGTAAATGCCGAGAGAAGGATGAGGTACAAGCACTTCTCAAAGGAGGAAAACGGGGATAAAATGGTCTCATCTAGCTGTGGAAGTCAAGTAACGACAGCTGCCTTTCCCGTTCCAAACCCTAACTAGGAATTTTGTTGAAGGTGGGCTATTTCTGACAGTGATTCAGTCAGTGCTAATCCTCAGGCTGCATTTATCTTGGACCTGGTGAGCTTTGCTGCTGCTACGTGTTTGTTTGGCTTGGATGCTTTTGCCACAAGGAAATGTTTGCCTCTTGTGTTTTATAGATTGCGCAAGACACTTCTGATAAATTGACCTAAAGGATGTTGCTGTGGGTCTTTTATCTCCAGGTAGTTGATGCATCATCTTCCAAAGCCTTCTTTCCTCACGCTCATTCATTCTTCATTCCGGAAGGCAGAAAGTGAAGGGCAGCTCTACTAAACATTTTCCCTATGTTGCTTTACCTGATTATTTTCTCCAGTGCACCACGTTCAGTTTGTTAAAACCTCCAATTTTCTGAATACTGCTCAAAATAGCAGAAATTCTTTGCTGTAAAGGGACTTCTGCCTTGTGCAATTCTTAATGTTGTTTTTACTCCTTCTCAGCCCATTTTTGTATGGATTTTATGGGTTTGAGATGCACAGTGAAAGCACAGCAGCTAATTCGTTCTGTCAATTTAGCCAGAAATTGCCAGGTTCTGAGCACTCCCAGGCGTTTTAGTGAAAAGTTTCATCTGGACTGTCTCAAGAGTGTGCTTATTTTGTTTAAACTGATTCAGTCATTTCTCATCATTTCAGCAACTCTTGGCCTGTTACTTTTTCAGATTCAAAAACATGCCTGTCTCTTGTTAATATTTTTATTATTAATACTAAATAAATCCACAGTTTCTAAACTACAGGAGATTTATTTGCAATTGATGGTGCCTTTAAGAAGCAGGAAAATGAAGTTGAGACCTATTTTGTTATTATGCTGAATTTCAGTGGGTGGGTTTGTCTCCTGCTTCTTTATGAGGAAAAACTGATTAGCTTGGCAGAAGCTGGAAGGAAGAAATCCAGTGAGCTGTCTTCTGCAGTTGTTCTCTATTAACAGTGCTCTCTGTGCAAAACTCTGAATCATCATATTGCCTGTCTAGAAAAGCAGCAGGTGCTGTGTGTAACGCTGTCCGATCAGCGTGGCCAGAAGTCATCCTGTCACTTGGCAGTTAGGTTGGAAGGTTGAGTTGTCATACATCAAAGCTGTATTTTGGTTTCCCTTTCATGAAGGATCACTTGTACTAGGAAGCGTGTTGGCCAGCCCACTTCCCTGGGCATCTGAGCCTGAACACTTCATATCATTATGGAGGCAGGAGATAATTGGGAGTCCGTTCATTGATGATTATCTCTTCTAATCAAGGCTTTTGTATCTGCCAATTTAGAGCACGTGTCCCTGATCTTCAAGAACATCTGCCAGTGACCAGTGGTCGCAGTCGCTCTGCCATTGAGGACACATGTGCAGCAGTGCTTCTGACTTCATCATGGATGCGTGTCAGTGGTCACAGCATCTTTAAGCATTTAGCAACCGAATAAACAGGGGTTTGCCAAAGTTTGGAGTTCAGTTTGCCACAAAGAATGACTCTGTAACTCTAAGGCTTTATAAAGCATATTTTAACATTGCAGTGGCTATCTCTTACAAGTATATGCATGAAGATACGTGTGCAAAGATGTGCAAATGTCCATGCCTTTGGTATTTATGGAAGAAGGTATCCAGCTTGGGAGTGGGATCCAGAATACTGTGTATGCACAACACAGATTGCACAGTTGATAAGAGTCGGGGCTGGGTAATCTGCAGAGTGGTTTCAGAACAAGCAACGGTGAAAACAAAGTAATCTGAGGTTAAGTAAAGTAGGAGACTGGACAGTGTACTAATCCATTTTCCACATTTGTGGAAGGTATCTCTGTACATGTGAGGTGCTCAGTTCAGACCCCTGTCTGAAAGCAGGTGAAGATGGACTGAGCATGACATAAGCATGTGGAGAACAAGGGCAGGGGCTCCACTTAGCAGAGCTCAAACCAACCATCCCCTGGCAGAGGCATTTCTGCCTTGAGTAGTCCGAGCGTCTGTAGGAAATGCTGCACCACAGTTTGAAACCCGTGGTCAAAGTCAGCCAGTGTTTCCTGGAACTCACCTGTTGAATTTCTTGAGTGAAGTCTTGATGCTGCTGAAATCAATAGCAAAACTTCCACTGACTTTCATCTCTCACTTTTGCTAAGTGAAGAGAAACGGTAACTACAAAGGGCGAGGTTTTCAAGGCTACCAGAAGGATTTAAAGTAGCCTGAGAAGATGAATGGTGGGCTCATTTTGCCTGGGCAGCTCTTGCAGTCTGGATTCTGAATACCATATGAAATATATAAAGACCCCTCAGAGTCAGGACAGTGACATTCCCTGCGTGTGCATTGCTGACGTGGCCGTTCAGCAAGGGCCGGCCCTTGTCTGTGCTGACAGGACAGTTCTCTTCGTTCAGTGACAGAACTTACCAAGGAATAAAAACTGGTCTAGGGGTGACCTGGTTCCCTGCCTAGGTGAACTAAGTATTCCCACAGACCCCAAACAATCCTAAACTAAAATAGTTGTGTCAAATTTCCCCACACGCAGCAAATCCATCGGCCTGATCCAGTGAAAATAGGTATGAGTTAGGCCTTTAAATCCCAATGGTTCTGTATATACAAAACAAAAGTAGTAACAGTCCAAACAAAGAAATCTAGAAGAATTTTGTTGAAAACTTGATGTTGTATTAAATGGAACTAGCTGAAATTACAAAAGCTGATAAAACTGTGGAATCTGAAGTGGTTTTGCTAGCAGAACTTGTACTTGCAGACTTTTTCCACATCTTCAGGGTTGCCAGCCTGGCAGAGTGCAGTAGATCAATTTTAATCTCTGGAATGGCCCACAGCTTGTGTCCTTCGATCTGTGATACAAAGAGACAGTAACTACTTTCTATGTATCTTGAAAATAGGTTTTAAAAAATACAATTAACATGGAGGCCAGCTACTGAACGAGAGCATTTTATCCCTCCAAAGGGGGAGGATTAAGGATAAGTACACAGGCTACTGGCAATGCTTCCCTTGATTTTTGCACTTATTCTTGTTTTTTCTCTTTGTTCCCAGGTATCAGTAACTTAAGCCCTGCAATTTAGAGAGCAAAGGAAGGGAGAGAACAAGTTAATGAGAGCAGAGGTTAAATTAATGTAACAAGTGCCATCGAATTGAGCCTTCTCAAAATTCACAACTGCCAGAAAACTTCCTGTTGCCGGGAGAAACCGGCTTCTCCACCATCAGTTTCTGGTTGATGTTCTCAGTTTTGGGTAAGTGAATATTTTATTGAGTCATGGTTGTGAGACTGGATCGCTCAACTCGGTGAAAACTGTGTGTCACGTACAGGTGGGCGAATTCAACAGCTGCAGCTGAAGATAAACTCTCCTATTCCCTTAACAAAGGCGTGATGGTTTTACAATAGCGAGGCCTATCCACACTTCTGCAGTAACATCACTTCTGCAGTGATGTTACCAAAATTAACTTCTTTTGGTAGCAAAATGATCACGTGCTCAAGAGAAGGGGATTTCTGTCATGCAGGCAGTCATAAGAGTAATTAAAAAGAGGAGGGAGGATGTCTAGAACTTTTACTGGGAGACTGATGTCACATGTAAAGGTATGATATTAGGTCTGTACATTGGGAATACCTAATTTATTTAGGTTTTATGTTAACTTGACACACTTGAGAGTTTTGTCCCATGGAGAACAACACACGTGTGTGGTACAGCATGTTCTCAGAAGATTCAGAAGAGCAAAAATTTGGTTTGACAGCAGGTGTGTTTCTCTCCTGGAGAAAGACTCTCTGTCTTTCTTAAGTACCTCTGACATACTACATGGCGTTTATTTTTCTCCCAGATTCATTACTCAGCTTCCCTTTTCAACCTGCCATCACTAACACAGTTTCATCATGGCCAGCCTCAAGCCAAAGGCGAGCCATGCCAGGGGCTTGGGCTGTCCCTGTGCATCCCTCCCCAAGCCAGGACAATTCCTGCTCCATGCCACAGTCCCAGCTCTGATTTCCAGGGTGCTTTCTGGGGTCAGTGGGAGAATTAATCACTATTAGTTTGTTTGGGAGGAATTTGGATCTTTCTTTATTTTCTAACTGTAACAAACTTCTCCTGAGTGCATCTCCCCATGATTTTTTCAACAGCATTTACTGTGGTATGAGAATTCAAAGGTATATAATTTAGTTAGATATGCGTGTAGCAATGTTTTGTTGGCAGTTATATTGTCTCAGCAATGCCTCTAACACATTATTCTGAGTAATTCAAGGTGGAATCTCTGCCTGTTTGTTTTCTCTTGGTGATGTTTACTCTGGGATACTCCACCTCTTAATGGAGATAGGTAGTGAAGAAAGAAGTTCCGTGATGTTCCCACCAAAACCCTTTTCCTGCATAGTAAATTATAATACTCTGAAGAGACAAAGTGGGTTTATATTTTATTATAATGTTTTAATTACAAGTTAAATCGAAATATTTTAGATATTTAGAATAAATTGTTCTTTGAAAATGATCTATAACCTCACAGATCCAATTGAGTAGCAAAAGAGATGTGGTGTTTTGTTTGAACATCCAGCAGAGGAATTGGATTGCTTAATTATCATCAGTTCTTATTCAGCTGAGATTTTCCTCTGAGAAGAGAGGCTCCTGTGCATGCAGCCACCTTCTGCATAGCACAGTGGAGAGTTCACTTCCTAAGCATCAAAGCAGTTTTACTTGACATACAATCCAATATTGCCAAGGCTTTATTTATCAGCGACACACTGCGTGTTACCCCATCTTCCTGTGACACACGATAAATTCTGGGAGGCCTTCTCCTTTTAACTCTACCGACTGGGTTGTGGCCTGTATCGTGTCTTCTGGTCTGTGTTTGCAAGATGTGACCTTAGATTTGTGAAAAGCCCATTTGTTTATGAAATAGTTACAGATTACAACTGTCCCTTCAGGGCTTTGCCTGTAAGCATATCTCCCTGATGATATATCATATTTAAGGAAAGCATGTATTTAAACTATAGTGTCAAGATAGATTGATTTATTTGTCTTTACGTACATGATTCTCCTTTATCATTCCATGCTGCATTCCAGCAATTAATTAGTTAATTAGCTTTGTCAGTCAGCAGTCTCCAATTGCATCACCGAGGGTTTTTTGAAACGCTTTTATTGCTCTGATGGCAGTGTTTGGGAAAAAACAGTTTGAAGATTTCTGGTAGTGCAGAGTCTGAATGAAAAAGATAGAAAGAAAATAGCCCAACTTTGTTCAACATGCATACCTGAAACACTCCTAAGGCATCAAAGCCCTGCCTATCCTTCACTCTTGAGGTTCTTTCTGGGTTTTTAAGATGAAATGTTCACAAATACCTCTGCTTAGGAAGAGCTTTATAATGAGGCTGAAGTTTTGTAATAATTACAAGATTTAAGTAGTATTGAGAAACATGAACTTAATAATTTGAAAGCTTGTAAACTAATTTTGACATTGTTTAAAAATTTTATTTGAATGCTGTTTCTAGACATTTACCTATATAGAAGAAATAATAAGAAAAAATTTATATGGGGAGAAATTCTGTATAAAAGAAATATTACTTCATGGCTGTAGAATTAATGGATAATGAAATTAAATCTGTGATTGTTTTTACAAATATATTTGAGCTTTGGGGTAGGTTTCAGAAATACTGTTTCTTCATAAACTATTAGCCTCTCCTTTTTTTAGGAATGAGTAGGTTTAGGATTTTATTCCTCTTTTTTTATCTTTATCTCTTCCCCACATGTACTCCCATTTATTATTGCTGCTGCAATCAGCGTATGGGATATTGCCAGAATAACTAGTGCACTATTATGCTTTTAGATCAAAGTAGATTAAAAAAAATTTGGAACAATTAATGAAAGAAAAATCCATCAGTGGGCTCTGAAGTGCAGACATCTCCTCTTAGCCAGGATGGCTCTGAGTTTATGAAGTCCAGCGGGGTGGGGAAGAAACATCACTCCAGACTTGTGCCACTGTATTTTCCTCTTTCCTGGGCAACTGCTGTTGGCCACTGCTAGAGAGAAGATGCTTGACTGTGCTTGGTTGTAAGTGATTGCAGATGGCTCATATCTCCATGGCAATTGGTTCAGAAGATTTCTGAGATATCAGATCTGGAGCAACGTTGTTAATCTAATCAAGATATTAGTCTGTTATTTTCTTGTATGGACAGTACCTTGCTTCCTCCATACCTGCTCTTCCCCTGCCCTGTCTTTGGATTATTCTTTATTGATGAATAAGGAAGTAGAAAAGTAAAGGTAGAAACACTTAATCTGTGTTCTAATTGCACTGTATTTACTGTTCTAGAGCATGTCCAAGTGTGTCAACAAGGTTTTAGGTTTGCAGAATTTATACATAGGGATAAAACAAATAGTGTCAAACCGGGCAAATTTTGTTGAGAAGAATCTTTTGATGAGTTTTCAGATTCTCTGCTTTTAATTTCTTTTTAAAGCAGTGATGAGTAGTTCCTTATATTGTCTAGAGAGTTTGGGCAGCAGCTGCTGCAACAGCAGGGATATGAGCAGGGGCAGTCCACCAGAGTCTGCAGGCAGCCACAGTGCAGAAAACATTCTTTTCATTATATCTACTGTCTCACTTCTCAGCTTTTTACTCCTTCCAGTTAATGGGAGATAGTTCTGAAACACACAAGGGAAATAAAAAGCCAGACAATGATAGAAATAACAGACAATTCCTGATAATAATGGGGCGCTGACGATACAGCAGCTCGTGTGATTCATTGTGCTGTCTTGTAGTAAACACAGAAAGAAAATGCTGCTCTTTGAGAGATTTTTTTTGTTTTATTTTTCTTAATTTAAAACTTGAATGGAAGCTGATGTGCAGCAAGAAAATTCTGCTCTCCCTGTATTTTAACATCCTATGCATTTTGACCTTTATGAACATTTTTGGTTTGTAAAGAAACCGTTAACTGTTCCCTGATTTTTGCAGTGATAAGTGGTTCCTCTTGTTTCTTTCTTTTTTTTTTAAATGCTTCTAATGTGCTCTCCCCCTCATCACACCTCAAATCTCTCACTAACAGCTACTGGTTTACTATATGCAAGGAATTCAGGCAGAGACATAGTTCACATGCCCATGCCAGTTCATGGGGTGGTGGAAATTACAGCACCTCATCAACTTGCAAGTGGTTTCAGTGGCAACAAGTGGGAGTCTCTGTGTCAGCAGGATCTTGTCATGGATATGTCCCTTGAGGCAGAAGAAGGCGGAAAGAGGCAAGATGACCAATAGGTTAATAGTCAACAAATAATTTACTGTCTGGTTTTATTTGCCTGTTACCCACGCACTGATACCACCTTTTATTTTTAAGTGTTGCCTTATAACACAGGATTTTTCCTCCCTTCAGTTCAGCAGCTTGTTAAGTTTGCCTTTTGTCCTCATTACTGGCAAGCTAAGGAAACATCTGTCTTCTTCTGGTTTGTCAAAAGTAGAATTCAGTATATTTGAATTACTTTACATTTTAAGATTTCCAATAGAATATCATCTGAGAAATGAAGTTCTCTTGCTTCGAAACTATTTCAATCTGTCCTTGCATCTGAAATCAATGTTTACTTGCATTGGCTTTCCACTGAACCCTTCCAACAGTTTTCTAATTTATTTTGGGATATATTGTACTGCTTACATCATTATTTGTTGATTTATGACTGTTCTAAAATATATAAAGGACTCATTTTGTAAGATGCTGAGTGTCCCTGTGCACTATCTCCAGATGGTACTGTGGCACGATGATACAGACTTGGATCTGTAACGGAACCTATACCTGGTTCGTTGGGTTTGGGTTTTTGTTTGGTTTTTTCTGGACTTCACTCCAAAATGGCCTGTTCTTGTGGACACAACCAGGTCAGAGCCACTCTGGATTTATGTCTTCATAAATATGGAGTTGGTATGCTTTTAAGTTGTGCTTAGACACAGTACAAGCATCTGTTATCATTATGGAAAACCCAGTGATCTTTTCAACCAGTATTTTCAGAGTTCATTATTATTGTCTATGACTATTCAGAGTAATTCAGAAACATGTGAATTAGTGTAGTTTGGGCACTCCAACTGCATCAACACCACCCTGCAGTGACTCCATGCTCTGGCCATATGGCTCTCATTAAGGCATTTTAAGTTTTTGTGCTTGCACACTAGAGAAGAAGAAACAGATACACTTCAGATGATGATTTAATCCTCCTCTTCACTGTGCCACTTCATGCCATAATTAAGGATATGTACACATCCTAATTGTGCATTTCCACCTTTAAGATCCATGGATTTTTTTTCAGTATGAGCTCAAATCCACTGCCTAATGTTTGAAGTGGGTGTAATTGCAACAGTTGGATAAGCTCCTTTACCGCGCACCAAGAGTGCAATTCCAAACCAGATCCCTGTCATCAGCCAGCTTCTGCCAGGAAACTCCCATGATCTGGCTTTGTTTAGTATCAGATGAGAATATTTTAATGAAAACTAAGCAAGCTTTAATACCTGGTGTTATCAAATAATGGTTGCATTTTCCTTTGACTTTTCTGGTCACATTCATCAGTGTATTCTGGCTTCTGCTGTATTTTTTTTGGAGTAGCATAGAAGCTCTTGAGCATATTTAAAATGTCTTTATTAGTGTTTGAAATATCCAGAGCTGAGAAAAGAACTTGAGGTTGGATGCCCATTTCATTATCTTTGGTCTTCACATCTCCTTGCCTTTTTCCCACCTTTTCATGTTTTCTTTTTCCTTCACCCCTTGTATTTGCCTCACCCTCACACAGTTGAGGATCTGCCTGTCTTCCCTGTGGCTCACATTCCTTCCATCTGCAGCTGTGCCATTGTCACTGCAAGTCTTGTTTGCCCAGCCATACTTTTTATTTCCTATCTTTGCTGCCGAGATGTAAAGGAACAAGTAATTGCTGCAGATCAATACTTTGCACTAATATGTATGGTTTTGTCCTTCTGCTGTGAGATTGTGGTGTAGCCTGTTTGCAGGAGCCAGTGCATACAGATGTCAGCTTTACAGAATTCTCATCGTTCTGCTGATTTCTGTTGTAGGACAACTGCCAGCACTGAATTTACCTCAGCTGTTCATGCTAAATAACTGTGGCAATTAACATAGAGCTCTCATTAACAACTTTATTAGTTATCACATAAGCATTTAAATAGCTACATGGTTAAGTATAACGCTAACTACTTTAAAAGGTCTCGCTGACATTGTTAAGGCCCTTTGGATAAAGACAAGACTAATGTTGTGCAATAGTTGTAGTTTTGGGCACTTTTAATCCTGGATTTCTTTAGGAGATCCTGTTTTAATGTCCCATTTTGTGGTAAACAAGGGCAGATTTTTCAAAATGTTTTTCAAATCAAAGCTTTTGAGGAAAGTCTCCTGTTTAATGTGCTGTCAATGAAGTACATGCAGCCCTTCTACTTGGTAAGAAAGGGGGATGAGAGGCAGTTTATCTAATAAATCAAAGCAGCTGTGATTGAAAAACTTTGAAGCTCAGCTTGTTTAAAACATGTATTTTAAAGAAATGTAAATAGCTCGTTCAGGTCACTGGACCCTTTTTAGAGCCACTGTTCATAGAACCAATGTCCTTAGCTCACTGGACTCTCAGTTTTACTGATTTTGAAGTATATTTCAGGTAGCTGTTTTCTTGGCTGGTTGTCAACACAGAATCACAGAATAATGGTGGTTAGAAAGGACCTTGTAGATCACCGAGTCCAACCGTACCTACAAGAATAAAGAACACAAGCCATTAGCTCCTGCTTATTACATTTATGAATCAAGGGATTCATTTTCAAGTTCACAACTCAGTTAATACATGGAAAGAAACTTCTATGAAATAGGTGCTCACAGTTGTGAAAGACTATACTGCTTTTAAAAGGAGGTAGTGTTTAAAAACATCATTTCACAATAACTTGCTCCTGATCCTTAGATTTTCTTTCTTACAGTTTCAGGTGAATGACAGTGTTACTGTTATATTAATGAAAATACCCTTTCTTTAGATGGAGTTCTGTGATAAAGTTTCTTCCCTAGAGCTTCACAGACGTACCTTAATATTCAGTGCTCCCGTTTACTAGATTGCTCTGCACACACGAAGATGCTCTGTAAGAAAATACACTAATTTTTAGTGCATACTTGAAAATAATATTTGAAGGCAAGGACTAAGGAAATGTTATGTACCTGAAACTGCTGGGGAAATTTATAGGAGGAAAAAACACCCAGTTGGTAATTTTTAGTAAATATGGAAATTTCATTTTTACTAGGACTAAAATAGAAAAACTATAATAGCCCCCTGTTTAAGTTAATCACTAACCTTATTTTCCACAACACTGAGTTTTTGTTAAATGCTTTTGATTAGGATGAGTTCTGAGAAAGCATCAAGCTTTCTGTGGGGAGGAAAGGTCAGGGTCCAAGTCCCAGGAGCGGAGAGCCTGCGGAGCAGGTCAGATGCAGTTAGTGTTGCTCTCAGAGGTGCAAACTGTGCAGGTTCAGGGAAATTTGCAGGTTGTTTGCTGTCTTCTCCTGCAGTTTAAGAAGAGCTGAGTCCAGGCTTGGACTCCAGCCCTGATTCTGCCTTGTGCTTGAAGCTATGCTAGATCTAACTTTCTGTTTTCTTAGACCATCTTCTTTTGGTGGTGGCATTTGAAGAAAGCAGCTGTGTTGTGCAGAAAGCTACAAAAGCTGTGCTCTTGCTTGAGCTATGACCTCGCACATTCAACCTGAAGAGTTTGCCTTCCCTGTAGCATTTTTCCTTGCTCTTGTTCAGACTGCAGAGTTCTTCCTTTTGCAGCAGTGGCAGAGGATCTTCTTAGTCCAAGTACCATTGTAGTATCCTTACAACTAAAACTAAATTGGACAAATCTTCTACTTAAGCAGGTAAATGTATGACTGTAGTTTCTGCATATTTCATTGCACAAAAAGTCCTGAAATGTTCAAATGCCATTATGGAAACAGCTTTCAAAGCATTGCTACTACTGCTACAGGTGGTGAATTATTACTATTAAGAAAATCAATACTGGCATATGATTTTCCAGCATGCAGGTGTCTGGCTGATCCACTGCTTAAATAAAGACATATGTCTAACCTAAAGTCAATAATAGCAAGAAATGTCAGCTGATGTATTTCAGCACCGCAAAAGAAAATTAGATTCCTTTGAAATTTGGGGGCAACATGCCACATATATAACTACTTATGAGGGTTCAGGGTTCTTTTTCTTCCTTTTCTCCCATTCCCCAAAGTGCTGCTGTGAGTGAATAAATGCCTTTCTCGTGTGTACACCCTGTATAACCCCTTGCCCTGAAGAATTTACCTCTTGTTGCAGTCACAAAGAATACCCCAGACCCTGGCTGATAACTGAGGATCACTTAGCAAGAGAAGTAATAATGTAGTGTGGAGATGAAGAAGTTTGGCCCTGGGTCATGAGACTGTTTCAGTTCTTTGTTAGAGGGGACACCAGAGAAGATATTTCTAAGGACTCAGAGCTCCTTATTTCACCCTTGCTTTCTTGCTTTCCTGCTTTCCTGGTACCCCCTCCACAGCAGAAAGGCTGTGCTGCAACCAGTGGCTTGGTTCCTTCCCCCAGAGCCCTGCCCCTCCTTTTAAAGGCTGAAATGTGGGAGCGGGTTGTGGGTTTTTCCAGATTCCTTCAGTTTTAGTCCACTTACATAAATGAGTCTCTGTTCTGAGCATGGAAGGTGCCAGGAGACAGGGCTGTGTCCATCTGTCAAACGATGGGGGCCAGAGTCAGCAGGGGAGGCTGGGAGAGGGAAGGTGACTGGGAGGAAAGGGACCAGCCTGGACTGAAACTGAACCTACTAACCAAGCCTGCCTCAAGCCTATTTCTGAGCTGTGCAGTAGTGAGGCCACTACCAGCATTTTGTTAGACAGGGCCTAGTTTCCAGGCTTGGTGAAGCCATCTGGGTGTATTTCATAACACCAGGAGTGCATGTGAAGGGATATTGAGCTGTTATCAGAGACCTTTTCTGCTGCCAAAGTATTGCTATGGAGATAAGTGAGGCAGTATCATGCAGCAACAGTGGTAGAAACTCTTCTTTCTACCAGTCCTTCAATAGACAAAAAGAATAAAAAGGCTTTTATGAATGGGAAGGAGCCTATTCAGTTAGTGCCTGCCTCTTATCATGACTGGAGTCACCCAGAATGAAAACACAAATTATTAAAGATTTTCAGGGTGGTTTTAATTTCACGGTGGTGATGCATCCAGCTCAAGACTGTAAATAATGCTAGTGACAGGCTTTTTCTTACTACAACAGTTAGTAATGCTTTACTTTTAATGTGGTGGGTGAAAAGAGAGCACTGCAGTGCAGTCTTGCTTCTGATTTTTTTCTTCTTTGATTATTCCACTTAAAAAAGAATTCTTTTTGTGAAGTTATGATGGTAAGAATGTTAATGTGTTTGATTAAGCTGTGATAGGCACATGATAGCTAGTTAGATAGGTCACCTCAGTCAGAAAATGAACACCCAACAGTTTTTACTACAGCAAGAAATTCTTTTACTTCCACCCACAGTAACCAGCAAAACCTCCCGAACTGCAGGGGAAAAAAAATAAATTACTTTGCACTTTAAAGGATTCCGAATGTGTCGGACAATGTAAAACAGGTAAATATACTTTAGCAGCAACTTGAATACTTTAAAGAAGCAGTGCAATTGGGCATGTTCTGTAAATGTGTGAGCATGGTGCAGGCGACCTGTGCTGTGAGGTGGCCTGCAGACTATAAAACCCATTTCATTTCTAAGTCAATCCTTTATAATTTTGTTGACTGTGAGATAAATTTAATATCCATAAGTCTCCTGGTGATAGACCTCCTTCCTATTCAGTGTCTTTTGAACAGCTGTTAAAAGGTGTATTTGAATATATTGGCAGAGTGCAGATACCAAGTCTGCAGTCACGACTGTTTCAGTCACCTAGGGAATAGAAAAGTTTGATTAAAAAAAAAAAAAACAAACCAAAAAAAAAAAATAAACAAAAC
>VWZY01004426.1:13105-36751 GCA_013399075.1 Chloroceryle aenea | reverse complement strand
CCAAAGAAACAAAAAAAAAACAAAACCAAAACGACAAAAAAAAAATCCAAACCAAAACAACAACCCCTGCCCTAGAAACAGTCAGAAGAGTTACTAATGAAGCAATTGTGACTACGTTAAGAAATAACAAGCCCTAAATGGAACCAGTCGTTAAATTTGTCCTAGAAAAGGCATTGCTTGCACCTGATCCCAGCTTTAGCAGTACCAGCCTTCCGCAGCTGTGTTTCCACCAGGAGGAACCACTGCTGATTGAAAAGAAAAGCCGAGAAGCTTCTGGAGAGGCCCTGATTGCAGTAGTTACCCTGGGCCCCCAGCTGCAGCCGCCTGCGGGTCAGGAGAAGCATTTCAGCTGGGCAGGGCCCTCACCTCTGCTCTGGTCCGGGCCTGCGTTGCTCCCTTCGCTTTAGTGGGGCCTGCTTCCTGGCCTACGAGGTAAGGGGAAAAACTTAAAAGGCGCATTTGTTTTGTTTTCTCTTGCTTCTCTCTCTATTTTTTTTCCCCTGCTGGTAGGATTGTTCTGGTATGGAAAGAGTTCTGTGGAGCTGCTATGGAAAAAGGAAGTCAAATCTTGGCTCAGGGGCTGGGAACAAGAACTTGAATTGTTTGTTGCCACATCCTTTGGAGTCATCTATAACTGCTGTCACTTGTGTTAGGGGGAGGAAGCTCAGGTAGTGTCTTTCGAGACAATAATTCTGTAGGGTCCTTCAGTCTCAGTGTCTCTTGACTCCAGTGAGTATCAAAACTGGCTGAGGACTTGGAGAAGCAATTACACTTAAGCAGGGTGCCACAGAGGTCTACAATGGAAAGCTGCTTTTATCTGACATATTTACTCCCTTGTCCATTGGCTTCGCCCCCCCCCCGAGGCTGGTTAAGGAATGAATATTAAACTGCTTTTTATGCTGTGACTGAGACTTTGCATGCATTTGAGCTGGTTATATCTGTGGCAGTTTATCCATAAAATTATACTGTGAGCACGCCTTTGAGCACTGTCAAAACCAGGAATTTATTTGGTATGGGGAATGTTGTTCTTGTATATTTAAGGATTATGCTACTGTAAATAATAAGTAGTAAATTTGGTTATTTTTATTGTTTTATGCAGAGCGGTGAATAAACATTAAAGGCTTAAGTTGCAGCAGGATGGGAAAAAGGGGAGGACTGAAAATAGAGGAGATTGCTTTAATTAAAATCTGCGAGAGCTTCTGATTTCTTTGACATTTTAAATTGCATTGAGCTGCAATGTAATTTAATTTTGAAGGCATTTAAGTAGTCCGTTCTTGAGTATTGACTGATTATCTTCTGCTCCATATACAAAATTTGAATAACCATTTATCTTATTGTTGGGAGAGTGAGTACTGCAGCGTAGCTTCTGCTCTTCAGAAGTGTTTTCAATCAGTAATCAAGCCAACATCAGTTACCGTAAATTAATAGAATAAAACTCTAATGGCTGCAGTAGATTAATCCAAGTGCAGTAAAACCTTGCACCAAAACCGAGTCTTACATAAGGTGCTACGATGCGTCAGGAAGATGTTCAACAGCCCCGAATTAACTAAATTTTCTTGCTAATTTGATTTGCAATTTTCGTGCTGCTTTTTTGAACCTCAATAAGTACATGCAGTCCTTGAATCCACTTGTTTTGGCATAGATTTGAGCGTGATCGACCAATTCAGGGAAGCTTTCCTTGCTTGATTCTGTTGCCTGTCACCTCACATGTCTCCTCGTAGCAGAAACTGATTAATCATCCTTCTGTAAGTGTGTTGTAATAGTTTGACCTGAACTTGCAAATGATGCTTGGACTTCTGCTTTTGTCAGCCAGCATTTGTCACATGTTTGCTGTCACTGAATCCCCACGATCCTCTGCTGAGGACTGTCAGGGCTGTATTACACCAGTCAGATGGTGGTGGTGGAGGTATCCTTTGGGAGGAAGCGTGGAACACCTTGGTGAGAATAAGGAGCACTGAGGACCATGCTCCAACCACTTGATTTCATCCCTTCTGCCCACTGTATGGTCTCGCCATAGATGGATGCCTCCTCCTCCTGTATTGGGAGTGCTTTGGGACATGAGGCTTGTCATCTGTTCAGAGAAAGCGTGCCATACTTCTGGGCAGAGTTCAGAGTATTAGTGTACAGTTCTATGTATATACACGTATGTAAGGGAGCAAACTCAGTACAAGGGTAGGAGCATAGGAGGAGCTGTTGGGAAAATGCATTATTTCAAGGTAGATAATTTGCCATCTTTATAACTGTAATTTGGAGCTCCGAATCCCATATTCTCTTGTATAGAGTAGGGACTTGTTTCACTTCCAAGACTTACCTATCAGAATTAATAATTGTCCTTGGAAATTCTCTATTTCTGGAGCAGAAAAAAGCTGTAAAAGCAAGCTAGTTTTCAGGCTGTTTATCGTTTGGATCAGATGCTGAAGCATTGCAACAGCTACCTGGGTGTGTTATTTGTGGGCCAGCCATGTGCTTTTCATCTGAATTAGACTTGCGTTCTGTGATTTCAGAATAGCCATAGGATGCCTTGGGTTGGAAGGGACCTTTAAAGGTCATCCAGTCCAACCCCTCTGCAGTTAGCAGGGACATCCTCAGCTAGATCACCTTGCTCAGAGCCCTGTCCAATATGACCTTGAATGTTTCCAGGGTTGGGTAATCAACTGTCTCCATTGGAAACCTGGGCCAGCGTTTCACTATCCTTGTGGTAAAAAATGTCTCCTTTATGTCTAGTCTAGATCTCCCCTCTTTTAGCTTAAAACCATTACTTCTCATCCTGTTACAACGGGCCCTGCTAAAATGTTTGTCCTTTTCTTTCTCCTGGGCCCCTTTAAGTATGGAAGGGCCATGATAAGGTCTCCCCTGAGCCTTCTCCAAGTTGAACAGCCCATACTCTGTGAGTTTGTCCTCATAGCAGAGGTGTTTCAGTCCTTTGATTACTTTTGTGGCCTTCTCTAGACCCACTCCAGTAGGTCCGCGTCTTTCTTGTGCTGAGGACTTCAGAGATTAGTTGTTTGCTCAGCTAGATTATCACTGTTACCCCTTTACTGCATGTTTTGTAGATTATCTACTTAATTCAAATGAAATTATTTTATAGCTGGAGCTGTTGCTCAATAAATGTGGTTAGCTCGTTTTTTCATGGAACACCAGATTTGATCTGCAAACTAACTAACCTCTCAAATATTTTAAGTTCTCACTGCGTAATGTCATAAGGAATTTCCTGTTTATTTGGAGCTAATTAGATCCTTGAAATAATTGTAAGTGTGACTTTTTGGCATGTTCAGAATATTGTTGAATACTCTAGAAATGAAAATGCCAGAAAAGCAGTTAGTATTTTGAACATACTCATCTTAATGGATGCTTCCCAATCTATAAAAATGCAAGAGGAAGTTAATTTAAGTCGTAAAAAAACCCATGCAGTATGTAGCTGTGGAAATAACTTCAGAAGTTTTCAGTGTTGATCATTTTAGTATCACAAGAGCTTGAGCTGATTCAAAGTCTGTGTGGTTTTATGCTTGCAGAGTCTGAGACTTTTGTTGCCCTGTTTAGAAGCAAGATAGATCCAATATATACATTTTGTCTGAAGCTGGGTTTTTAATAAGATTCAATAACAATGTATTCCTGAAGCTGCTTACAGAAGAACTTGTACTGCAGGAGTTATGTAAGGATTGAAACACTTTAATTCTCATGTCATTTTCTTTTTGTTAGAACTAGTGGCTTTTGAAAGCAGTATCTGTAGTGTTACTCCATCAGGCATCTAATGTAGTCTGGGCTTTGATTAATGAGATGAATGTTGAAGGGCAATGCTCACATGGATCCTGGAAAGATCCTTTAATCTATTTCTAACTTTGAAATGAACGTCTTGGTTGAAACACATGGAAAACAAACAAATGGCAATAGATTGCTTGGGAGTTGTGGTTCATGCAGCTGCAGCTCTTGTTGCTCCTCAGTCTGCTGTGGAAGGGAATAGACGTGGGCAGGCCAGGTGACCATTGTCACTTGGGCATGGGAGCTGCCCCATCCTCACCTCTTGGGTGCCTTAGCTTGTGGTGGAGTTTCCAGAATTGTGATGACTTGTGCCACACTTCAATCTCTTCTGGCATTTCTCATAGCTTTAAAAAGTGGTACTAGAGCTCGTTCTGTCACTGCCATAACTACCTTGTAGTCACTGATCTGTTCATCCGGAATCCATCAGCTCCGGGATTTCCCCCACACTTCCTGTTTCCTGGATAAAATCTTCCATCTGGAAGAAAGACTCAATCATTTAGCCTGTATTTACAATCCTGCCACTGTTTCCCCCTCAGCTGTCCCTTTACAGCCCTTCACTGTCACCAGCAGAAAGTGTAGGTAGTCAAGGCTGTGTTGGTTGTCTCTCCTGCATTTCCCTGCCACGAAGTGTCGTCTGTCTGCCTTTTCAAGAGGTGTGCAAAGGCATCCTTCAGCTCCTTTCTCCTTGTGCCTTTGGGATTCACAATATTCAGGGCCTCTGGCGGCTTCTTCAACAAATTCCCCAAGCACTTGCTTTGGGGTGGAAAGCCTTGAAAAGGTGGTGAGATTTATTTATTTTTTTAGTTCAAATACCACCAGGTTAAAATGAGTTTCTACCAGCCTAAGACTTCTAGTACGGAGATGCTTTGATAAACACTAGAGCTTCAGATGCCTAAATGAGCCTTTAATCGTTTTAGGTTTCCTTTTTCTCTCTACTTGTAGCTGTTTAAGAACATACACTTACACTCTAGATGCTTTTGAATTCAGCAGTTTTCCTTTACCTGAACAACTTTGTGTATTTTTTGTTTTGCTTTCATGAGTCACAGTATCCAATTCTCCAAAGCATTATCTTGGTCTTTTATCTCTTTGTAAAGTGCTAGGTGATACCTTGTACGCAGGATGTTTTATTAAATTGAATTTGTTTGCTTTGTATTATACTGCAGATCCTTTAGTCTCTGCAAATCTTATTCTACACAGGTCTGTCCATCCTTCCTTCCTTCCTATCCCCTCGTTCCCTTATCTTTTTAATCCAGGCATCTCTTGGCTGAGAGGCATTGCTCTTACACGGCTATTGTAAGGGGAAATCAGACATCCTTGACTTGGTGGTATTTCCCCAGCGAACACACTTGTGCCTTTTTGTAGCTTTCATCAGAGATACTTCACAGAGTGGAAAATTCTTGAGCTTAGGTTAGAGATAGCAGTGGAAGGAGCAGCAGCTCAGAGCTAAGTCATATAAATGAAAAGAGATGAGATCTTCCTGAGAAGAGTGGAGGGGCCAGAGAAGAGCAGTGGTTGTAAATCTCTGTCCTGGAAGGGGCCTTGGAAGAAATGGCCCCTGCGGCCTTCCTGTGCCAGGCAGAACCCCAAGGCAGGTCTGTTATTTACTAAAAATATTTTCTTCAAAAAATTAAACTTGCTGACCGTTTTCTTACTTTTCTTCTGGACCAGAACAAGAGAGACCAAATCCTTCTTCATTTGCCCTTTTTTAAGCCTTTGAATTCTCAGCAGCTTTAGATGTAAGATGCCTTAACATTTCTGCAGTAATTCTAGGAACTAATTGAGCTTGAAAAAACAAGAAACCCGGCTTGATTCTTGTGCTGAGTTTGTGGGTCGAAAATGTTCCTTACTTGGGAACAGAGCAATCATGCTATGGAATTTCTGCAAGTGTAAGTAGACTTTATACAAGTATAGACTGTTAAAAGGGAGGCTGCCCTGCCCGATGACAGGAATTGGGCTTCAAAGGAAACTGGTGTCTTCCTCTTCATTTTGGAGTAACGTTATTTCTCAGTCTCTTGTGTTTTTTACAATATATTCTACAAAGTGGCTGCAAAACCACCTGATGATCTTGATTTCACAGCTTATAGCTTTTTTCATATTTCTAGAAAGAATCCCATTTTAGCTCTGACACTTCTTAGTTCATAGCCTAAAAAAAAAAAGCAGAATATCCAACTCCATCCATCAGGATAAAATACCACAAAGAACTAAGAGATGAGCATTAGTGTTATCACCTGAAGAAAAATGTATTGGGGTCTTATTCCAGTACCCTCCAAAAAAAGCACTAGTAGCTTTAATAATAGGACTGCTGTCTCATTTTTTTAACAGGCCAATTTTCCTGTTGTGGATGGAATCCTGATGTGTTAATCTAGGAGAGCTGTTTAAAATGTTGGTCTACTCTTAGCTCTTTAAGTGGACTGTAACACAAATCATTTCATAGATGCAGTACTTCTGTTGTCTAAATATCAACTGTCTGATCAGTTTGCTGCTTTTGTGTCCTTTTTTGAAAGCAGCTCTGCGTTTCACTTGTTAAATGGAAATCAATCCCTAACTTAATTTAAATCTTAAATTGCTTGCATATCAGAACAGCCTGGTCTCCTGCAGGCATTTGATTATGAAGTACCAATTAGGGACATAATTGAACTTGTGAAATACACAAATTGCACGGAATTCACATGTGCTATATAAAGAAAAACACATGTGAATACCACAAGATTTATGCATTTCAGAAGCTAAATTGCCCATCCTCATACTCCAGGGCCCTCCCTGCACTTGTCTCATTCTCATTGGCTTGTCAAGAACACGAAAAGCAATTAAGAATGTAAACATTTGTATTAAAAAGGGCAAGTGAATCTCTTTGGGCATTTGTTAATCTTACGCTGCAAAGATCTTCACATAATTGTACCTAGGAGATAAAGAGGTGCAGATTTGCAAAGTAAGAAGTGGTCTTTTGGGTTCCAGGCCAAACTTAAACTGTTGAGGCCCGATACCTCAAGCATGAGACATGGTGGGAAACTTTGGTCCCAGTAATTTTGGTGGATTTTCTGTCCTAGCTTCCTGAACCCATCTTTTTTCTTTATTAAACTTGTTTGTGTGTCACAGTGGGGTAAAAAGAGGCTAAAGGATTTTCTCTGCCTTCATGCGATAGGCATCGCTTTGGCCACCATCTTGGAGATTTAGGCAGACAGATGAGTGCTCAAAACTTCAGTTTGAGTTGAAAAGATAACATTTTGGAATAAGCCTTTAACAGAATAGCACATATCTTTTTGGGTAACAACTGATCTCTGTCATGGTGTGCTGCTCATAGAAGTGAGTTGTTACTCCATCTATGTGCTTCCAAACAAGCTACTACATGTAACTTTTTCTCTACCCTCTAATTTATATTATCTTTAAAAACACAGATTTAATTATACCAGTCTTACTCTCAAGATTAAATATATACTTGCCCAGAGAACAGAAGATAATAGAATAAAAGTCAGTTAAGCAAAATCTAAATTAAATTCAGGCTATATTGAAACTGAAATGCAGTTCCAATAATGATCACAAAGAGAAGAGGGTTAAGTACTTTGCTTATTGGGTTGAAGGAGAAATAAATACAGTAGGTGCAGTCAAACAGCTTTTGTATATACAGCAGATTTTGTCTAGATGAATATTTTAATTATTCTCTGAACAAGAAAATCGTATCAGATGAAATTGCCTACCTGAAGCAAAGCAGAGTGTCACGCAGGATGGCAGAAGAGGGAGTTCCTGCAGCACCTTGCAGGGCACAGGCAGCTCTAGCCCTAATGCAGGCGAGGGCTGCAGCTTGGCTGTGTCAGGCTTGAGTGACTGGGCTTGAGCGTGGCTAAATCGTGAAGGTGACAGTTTTGCCTCAGTGGAGTCCTGAGAACAAGCAGGAGGGAAGCACGAGCCTGGTCAAGGCTTTGCTTGAGGGGATGGGGTTTTGCTGTAATTTTATGACAGACCCTGTGTGTCTGCTAGAAGGAGGAAAAAAAATTAAAGCCCAACTTTGGTACTTAACTCAAGGTTCCTATTCAGCTTCTAAACTGAAGGTCCTTAAGGATTAAGGTGAAACATGCTGCTTTTTTCCTAGTTAAATAGGACATATCTCTGGTGCAGTGTGTTCTCAGTCCTGTAAACATTAGATTCTTGCTGTCAAGATGCATTTTTATTGAGCAGTGGCTGCAGCCCTCTCAAATAGCATTGTCCCTCATGCACAACAGGAGTGCTCTTTGTCCTGCCTCTGGGCCAAGCCTGACAGCTGGACTTGCTTGTTGCCTCTGCAGCTTAACCAGCTGAGTCCTTTGAAGCTGCTTGTGGGGTGGTTGTGGTTTCCCCTGCTAGCAGCAGCAGCACGGTGTGGGGCAGCTAAGATAGGTGAGGTCTTGGTGCTGTAGTACAGGGAGAGAAAGAAGAAAAAATATAACCGCTCAACTAAAAACCAAACAAACCCCAAACCCCACATCCTGCCATAACACAAATGAGGCTAATGGAATTGAGTTTGGTTTTGTTATAAACACCAAGCATGCTTCATTGCCAGGGCCATGTGGAAGTGGGTGTTCAACAGAGGCTCATCTGTGCTGGAAAGTTAACGAACACGATAGGTGTGGGGAAGGATGAAGTTTTGCTGCAGGCAGTTGTCTTTATTGGAGAGAATCTTGCTTTATAACTCAGGTTTCAGCTGTCTGTTGCATGGGCAATGGGAGACAAAGGCAATGCAAAAAGCTGACAGAGGCCAGGATGAGGGAGGAGGAGTTTTAACAAGTGTCAACCACTTGTCCCATATAATTATCAATTTATGAACCTGCTAAGACAGTCTTCATACAGATATTTTACTTCAGCTTATAATGTAGTATGGTACTCAAAATAGTCTAGTTCAAATCTGCCAGAAATAGTCCCCAAAACCAGAGAGATTATGCAGTGATACAGGGTTTTTCTTCCCTTACATTACCATTTTTATAACACCATTACCCTTTTAATATGATCAATAGCTACAAAAATACCATTTGATTTTCAGTGAACAGCTGCAGTGTGTTTTTTGGAAAAGATTAATATTTTATAGCACCTAACCCAGAATACAACAAAACCAATTGGATGAGTCCAAAACAAACAAGCAAAACCCAAAAAAAACCTTTTTGCCTTCCAATAGTACTTTTCTTTGCCACTACTAATTTTCCCACTTTGCAAAGGTACCAGTGGGAAGGATTCACACAGTTAATTCAGTCCTGCTGGTTTGGCTGGTGTATTAAAATTTTACTTGTGTATGATTCCTTTTATTTATATTAGAATGGTCTTTTGAAGGGAGCAGGATGTACGTGGCAAATCTTTTTGTTCAATTTAAATGAAAAAGAATGAAAGAAGTGCTGTTGGACTAGTTCTGAGAAGATTAGAAGATATTTGGATTCAAACATTCAGTTTGAAGTATCGCTGTCCTTTTTTTTTTTTTAATAACATGCCCTGGAAACAAACCAAACAAATTTGGAGAGTTTTCTATTACCTTTTTATGTGTCGGTTTTCTTCAAACAAAACCAGCTGATGGACAGGTAACACTTGGTGTGCACATCCTCCCAGTTCTGCTGTGTGAACACAGACTCTGCATCTCTCTGCTGTAGCAGCAATCCTGCTGTGGGAGTCTGTTCTGCTTCTGTGCCCAGAAAGCAGGGGTGGCTCTGGCTGTATCCACACCATGCCCAGCAGGGTGGATGTGCAGCTGAAATTGCTGCCTCTCTCCAGGCTTGTGTTTTCCTGGTGCTAGTAATTGTGTGAAGACACTTGTCCACAGGACAGACTCATCCTAGGCTCCCGTCTGTCCCATGGTGACAAGGGAGGATGGTGCTAGAGCTTGCCTGGAAGCCTTGGCAGGGATCTGAGAGTTCTCTGTCTCTGCAGCGTGTGAAATGTGGCAGCATCTGTAGGTTTTGAGTAAGTAGCTTTGTGGGTAACCATTACTTACCTTCAACATATCATGGGATTTTCACTGCTTTGTGTGAGATGACAAGTGTCAGAGCACCAGCAGTGTCCTAGGCTTGTTTACCTGGTAGGCTTCTGTGTAAATTCAGCTGTTCAAATAAATAGAGTAGAAGGAAACCCCAGTGATTGCACTGAAACCAAGAGCTACAATCTGGGCTTCTTTAAGGGTCGCCATTCCCAAATGATATTTAATAATCTTCTAGTTCCTGTTAGGTGATTGTGGCAACTGGAAGCATGACAAAGAAATGAAAATAGAAATGGAGCAGCACAAGGAATACCAGTTTGGTTTAGGCTCAAGTTTTCTGTTATTAAACTACGTTGCATGCTTGTCAGAGGCACTGGCAGTGCAATGAAAAGCATCAACAAGTCAGCAGAAGTAGAACAATAAAAATTGATTTCATATGAGTGGAAGCTTCCTTTTCATAATGAGCTACTACATGTCAAGAGTTTTGTACACTGCTCGAAGAAAGCATAATAAACCTACGGGAAGGACTGAGAGGAGGCTGTCCTCTCAGGCCTCTGTTTGCTTCAGTACCTAAATCAATCCTCTTGGGAAGGGCATGGGCAGAGACAACTTCTCTGTCCTCAACAGACTNGAGAAACCTGCTCTAGTGGGAGGTGTCCCTGCCCATGGCAGGGGGGCTGAAACTGGATGATCCTTAAGGTCCCTTCCAACCCTGACAAATCTATGATTCTAAAATGTTCTATAATGTGCTTGGTGACTGTTTGAAAGCACAACTCTTATTACAGCTCTGCAAGAAAAAAAAAAAGGTGTTAATTATTTTGTCTCAGTACACCAAGTGATAACCTGCTATCTTCTTTTTTCTTTGTGTGTGGAGTTCTGGAAGTTTTTTATTTCTTTTTGGTAGGAAATGGATAATTTTTAGTGATGAAATTGCAGATCCTTAAAGCGTTGCTTTTTGAAAAGGGCAGGTCCCAATGCTACAGCTGGTGGAATTTTGTAGCAAAGATCCATTAATTTATTTTGGCTGTATAAAATTAGAGATGGAAACAGTAAGTTCAGCTTGCTGTGTAAAGAAAGAATTGATTCCTTAGATTTAATTACTAAAGAAAAAGTCAGTTCTGAGTGCAAGAGTTTCCCCAACCCTAAATGAGATAATTCAGAGTGAAAATACAGGATAACCTGATGGATACTCACTCCATCAATATAAATAACAACAAGAAACAAGTTATAAGATGGCAATTTTCATCACTTTTAAAAATACAGGGCAAAGGATGTGGAGAAAGCATCCAGCAACTATGCAGAGGAAGAATAGAAATGATACGATTCTGACTGGGTACTTTTAATATTGATCCTGTTTTGCCTAACTGTACCAGAAAATGTTTTGGTCTACTTGGAAAGCTTCATTAAAAATCTCTGTGTTTTCATTATGAAACTTTCTGTATCCTTTGCTCCCAAGTGGAAAACTCCTTCCACGTCCATCAAAAGATGGTTCTGGAGGACAGGGCATGGCTGTGGGGGCTGGGTGCTGATGTGACCACGCGAGGGATGAGCTGTGGGCTGCTGGAGCAGCTGTGGCTTGCGGAGAGCCTCTGTGTTTGCATCTCCTTGCTTCCTGTCAGCACCCATCTTTGTCTGTCTTCCCCTGCTTTGGGCAGACCTGCAGTCCTGGTCCTAACTGAAGCACTCACCCAGCAAGTAAAGCTGTTGCATAGGTGCTAGGAGTATGCCATGAGCTGTCGGAACAGAAATGAGAGCATATTACACCGGCACTTCAAAGCCGCGATGCAAGAGCTCCGTTTCCAGTTCAGACACGAGGCGTCCCAGCCTCTTCTATTTGCTCAGTATTCCCAATTCACCATTAGGCTGTGGCTGCTCTGTGCAATCTGTTTTGATCTGCTCCCATCTGTTCCAATCTGATGTTTTTTTTCTGAAAAATGAAGCTGGCGGGGTGTGATTGTTGCAAAGGCAATCAATTACTGAAGCTGTAGAAGTGTTCCGCCTGGTAGACGCGGAGCGTGCTCCTACCAGACTGCTGCTTTTCTTCCACCCTTTAATATCGTGCAGGTAAACTGCACCACGGGCTCTTGGCACAGGCTTAACCTGGTGGTAATAGAGGCAGCTTCAGTAGATCAGCTGCTGTACATGAGGGCAAATCAGAGGCTTTCAGGTTTCGTGAGGGGACATTGTTAGTAAGAACAGCTGCTGGTGGTGTGTGAGTGGCTGGAAAACTGTATTCAGGAATGAGTTGTAAGTGGGCAACTGTGAGAGAGGATGGGTGTGCTGACTGGAGTTCCTCAGCAGTCTCTCCTGGGTCTGGGACTGCTCAGTGGCTTTTGGGTTTTTTTGGATATGGGTTTTGGGGTTTGAGTTGTTTTTGTGGGTTTGATGTGTTTTTTTTGTTGTTTTGTTTGTTGGTTGTTTTTTTTTGTTGTTGAACAACTTGAATAAAGGACTACAGAGTGTACTTAAGAAGGTAGCACATAATACCAGACTCAGAGGGAACAATTCCATGGGAACTGGAAGGCACCCCTCCAAAAGCATGCCATTTTACAGGTACACAGCACATCAGCAGTTCAAGAGGTAGAGGTGTAAGAACTGCAACTATGCAGACACGAGACACAGATTAGCCCTTCAGAAAATAATGAACCCCAGTGCCAGCAGTGTCAAGCTTTTGTGAAAAATATTAACACTGCTCGGATGTGTGAGGGAGATGAATTTTTCAGCAAGAAAGGAGTTGTCGTTCCACTCTGCTTGTTATGCTGCCAGGTGCAGCCTGGAGTATTGCAGCTAGTTCAGGCTCCAGTCTTAAGTTTTAAACCAGGCAAAAGAAGCCTGGAGGAAAGGGAAGAGTGACCAGAGGTAGATGAAGGATAATATCAGAGGGCTTGAAAGAGCTATGACTGCACAGGTTTATGAAGATAAAATTAAAGGGGAGGGCTTGGAGATGACATCAGCTCTCAGATGTGAGAGGTTGATCCATGGAGCCCTGGGCAACAATTGTCTCCACTCCCCTTGTTTCATGCGCTGGAGTTCCTGAATGAAATACCTGGCCAGGCACTGGGGAATATGTCTTAGTGGTAAGCTAGTTTTGAAAAAAAAAAAAATAAAAAATAAAAAAAGGCTTTGGCTGTTGGATCACAGTGTGGACACTGGGCCAGAAATCATAGCATCATCACAGAACAGCCCAGGCTGGAATGGACCTTGGAAGGTCATCTGCTGCTGCCTTCCATGGGAAGGGGGGGCTGGAAGGGATTCTCGCCCTGTCCGGTCGTGCCTTGAGAGCTGCCAGGGATGATGACTCTGGCAGCGAATGGTTGTTCTGACTGTAAAAAAACCTTCTGTCTTAACATGATGAAGATCATAGTGTAGGCCTACAATGGACCTGTGGCTTGTCTGGAATGGACCATGACTTGTCTAACACTGCCTCTGAAGTAGCAAAATCCTGAGTGTCTGCAGAAATAAAAAGAAGATGGTATTTTCTGGTTTGGGAGTGGGGAGAATACAGATTTTTATAGTGTGTATCAATATGTGGCAGGGATTTAGAATTGCTTGCCTTTTGCTACTGTCTTCCCACCAGCTAATGTAAGACAAAGCCCTTATGTGGTGTTGGGAGGTTACTGCGTCAGGCTTCATATCCAAGCGTGGTAGACCCTAAATGTTTCCATTTCCTTTAGCAGCAGTTCAGCTTGGTCTGTGAGAACAGTGATACCTACTGCCAGATGACATAAATAAATGCTGCTTACTTCTACCTTTCAAATCTACATATTAATAAATAGTATATTCCCAGGGATTTAAGGTTATAGATTTACTGATACAGCAATTACAGCATGTGTGATATATGTGGATCTTCATTTATTAATGTCCAACATTAGGCTTTGTAGAAATGAATCTCTTAGAAAGCTGCTCACGTAAAGCATTCTTTTAATGAAGCTGGCCCAATGTGAAGCTAGTGGAGGAAAGCAATTAAATGACACTGCTAGGCGGAGATGACAAAGATGGATCAAATTGTTCTGATAAGAATACTGATTAATTGTGCTATTTAGCTGTAAACTTGAAGTTTAGATGTTGCTCTTGTAATCTTCATGGGATGAGGGCCTTAACTTTCGAGGAGTGATTAAGTGCTACAGCACAGGCTGCTCTGTGAATCCCAAGCTTCAGGCTGATGTGCACCTAAATACTTTGCCAAGTTATGAATCTGAGAAATATTTTGCTGTGATTATGAATAATTAGTGCAAAGCTGTATTGACCATGTCCACCCAGTAATTCATCCTTGTTGCTTTGTAACAGAATGTTTCATGCTGCGTATGGGAGGGAATTTGAAGAATAGAGTTGGAAGGATAAAACCCCAAACTGTAAGGAGGTCCTGTGGATTGATGGCTTTGCAAGCAAACAGTTGGCTTATTAGACAGAGGGTGCATCTGCAGCAGCAGGAGGCCTTTTTGTATAGGAAGAGGTGTATGTCATGCTGAGGTCTCTGAAGGCTGCAACTTGAGCAGTGATCACATCAGGGGATGATGAAAAAGTGAACGTGTCTGTGCTTTGAATGCTCAGGTGCCTAAATTTCAGTTCTAACTGTTGTCAAATACAACTGGCTGTGCCATAAGCATCTTCTCAGCTTTGGCTCACCTGCTACATCATCAGTGTCTGGTACTCAGGTTCATGGCTTCCATTAACCACTTGCAAAGAATGAAGCTATTTTTCTGTTGTTAACTGAGCAAAACCTCAGGTGGTATTTGTATCCTAGACAGCCCTTTTGGCATGGAGAGACACGGATGGCATAGGGTGGCAAGGGTGTGCTGGAGATGGAAATGGGGGATCTGTGTAAGAAGGAACTGAACATGTCTGTATCATTTCAAGAAGTGGGTCTTGGGGGCTGGTCTGCTTTGGGTAGTGGAGCCGGTGAGGCTGAGAACAGAGTGCAAGCAGCCTGAAAGGCCCTGGTGTGGCTCTCGCTGGGATACGTGAGGCCACTGCAGCGTGACTGGGCTGCACCCGAACCAGAGCCAGGGACTGCGTCGAGATGCTCCGAACCATGAGTCCCTCCCTGAGTCCATGGAGGACTTTACTGTTTGCCTTCGGGTTAACTGATGGGATTTTATGTCCATGGTTGGGCCAGACCAGCACGTCAATAAAAAGTAATGAATTTTGGAACATGGTGTCAGACCTTGATCCAAGCAGAGGCCAGAACTGAGGCAGTTCGCACCCAGGCCCTGCCTTGACCTGAATTTCTCCAAATATAATGTAAAAATCAATTAAGTTATACAGATATTTTTAAAATCAAGATGTTTATTTGTTTGTTAGGAATAATTCTTAAGTTGAGTAGTACCAGCTTCTGAATTTCTTTTCTTAGAGTAATAAATTAAGTAAAATATGAAATTTTGAATTGTGAATTTTGTTTTTCTTTTCTCTGTGTGAAGCTCACAGAAATAGTTAACACTTTCCTTGAGTGATTCCCAACCTCCTTGTGAGCAACACTTGCAAAAAATATTTTTATAAGTTCCTAATTAGTGAAGGCTGATTTTTACAGATGCAATTTGAATCATGGTCTGTGGTTGGTTTGGTTTTGGTTTTGTGGGGTTGGTTTGCTTGTGGTTTCTTGTTTTGTTGGATTTTTTTCCTAAGATGTATGTTTGGTGGGGTTTTTTTCTTATTTTTTGACAAGACTTTGCTTATTTTCTCAATCCCTCTCAGCTCCCAGAATTTGTGTTTTGCTCACTCTAACATATTGGACTCTTTCTGCAGCAGCTGCATTGGAGGGTTTTTTTTAAGCTTTCTGCTCTATTTTTCAGAACCACTTATCTTCCTCTCCCCCTCTTCTGTGCATGGAATTAGACAAACTCTGACTTCTGTTCTGACAAGAAAGAGCCAAGACTTAAAAGGCACCAGATGGTGGCACTGGTCTTTCATATCTGACAAGTCTGGATCATGCAGTGAAACATAAGAAGCTTTATGCAAGTTGTACTGCATGCCTTCTGATTTTTTATCCTTTTTCAAGCTGCAGAGCTGGAATGAGGAAGGTGACATTTTTATGCTTATCTTTAGAGAAGGTGAGATCTGTATCGAAGGGAGCAGAAAGGATAATTCTTGGCAAAGCTTGAGCATTGCTAATACTGTTGTTTTCTGTGTCTGTATCACGCCGTTACATTTCAGTTGAGATGTGGAGCAGCTCAGATGCTAGCTGAGCTGTGCCAGCTTATCCTAGAAGAGATTCTCAGATTTTACTCCATCTTACTGCAGGTGTAGTTTTCACTAGCTGCTTTTTTGCTGAATGTAGCACAGTGATGTTATGGTTATGTCCCTGAAATCTTCTCTTTGATATTTTCCCAGTTTGCTGAACCATATTCTAGTTCTCTGCTGTAAGGAGGAATAGCTGGAGAAAGCTGTATTTGAAAAAGACAGTGAAGTCTTGAATTCTGTATTATTAAAGAAATAGTTAAGACAGAAAAAATCCCTTCTTGTCCCTGGAGATGATTTCTTGAAGTCTGTGCTGTGATTGTTTTTATTTTACCCCCTCTCCTGAAGTCTGGGCACAAAGTGTGCCCAGGGAGAAGAGAGACCCTTGAGATGTGAAACTGATGGGTGCAAAATGAGACTGTAGGTGAAGGCTGGTTATGAACAACAAACAGATATTCATTAGTGGTATTGCACCACGTGAAGAAGAGTTGGTGTACAAATAATCACCTGTTACAGTCAAAGCTCACGCAGCAGCTGTAATATAAACTGTAACACAGGACAAGGGGAAATGTGCTCATCGCCCGTGTTCCCTCATAACCTGCAGAGTGAACCTTCACGCTGGGAAAAGTCCCAGTGCTGCTGAAGAGGCAGGACACGGGACATGCAGCCTTGTGCTTCATCCACAAAGGGTAGTGGGCTCTGAACCCCGAAGATGTGTTTCTCAGTGGTGCTGCAAACACCCCTAGTCCTCAGGCACCTCGCATTCTGAAGACTTGAACAAAAGCAGGGTAAATTGGAGAGGTTCAGGCATCGTGCCCTGTTGGAGTTAGAACTGCCTTCCAAAGCCACCTGTGACCATTGATTCAGGGTTGGGGTGTTGGTTGGGGTTTTTTTATGTCTTTAGTGAAGTGATGGTGAATATTTTAGTCACCATGGTCTCTGTGTGTGATATATTCCTTGGTTATGGAATAAAAAAAAAGTTGAAATGCAGTTGACTTCACATAGCTTGTGGTCTTTCTTCACATATCTTGGGGGATTTTAGGCTTCCTACACATGCAAGGTTTAGTCCACATCTGATCTGTCACAACTCTAGTGCATAATAGAGTTTTATAATAAAGCTTTGGCACTCGCTCTGAGATCAGTTAGAGATTTCTCATGGAATTACTCCTTTTTGATTTTTGCCTTTTTTTCTTTGTGTTCAGTCAAGCTTAATTTTTTTCGAGTAGGCTACTTTTTTTTTTAGTCTGAAAAAGCTAGAAAAGCTCCTATTTGTCCTATAAGACACGTGTTCCTTTCAGATCAATGATTGAAGGGAAACCAGCAAAAATTGAATTGATCAACAGATCAATGAATATGTTATTCTTCTGGTGGACAGTTTGCTGTTGAGTGCAGGCTAGGAAAGGTTGGTGAGTTTAGTTTTAACTTAACCACGTTTTGAAGTTTCAGTCTGAAGAAAGTAAACGCTATGGATCAAAATAGAGCCTGGAAGTTGTGATGTGAAATTACAGGATGTCTGCATAAACAATGTGTGCTCTCAAAGGACAGAATTTAATAGCAGTTATTATACATTTTCTGCTTTCTTAGCAGCACCTGGCATTCTGTAGACTTGTGCCTTTATCAGACACTTGAAAAATAGTTTTTCTGCTTTTGCCGTGTTCTCCCAACTTTCTCTCCCTTTTCCACTTACCCATGACCTCAGCTGTGAACAAACAGTTAGGAGAAAGAATAGTCACTCTTGATTGTGTTTGCAGGATTATATTTGCAGGCTGGGGTCCTGACAGATGGCACTGCTTTGCACTATAAATCATATTAATAATGAATTGAACTGTTTAGCCTGAAGTAAGATTTAATGGCTGCTTATATTTGAGTGGTGTTGAGTTTGGGGTTTGGGGTGGTGGTGTGGCATATGGTTTCTTCTGGTTTGTGTGTGTTTTGTTTTGTTTTTCCCGCAGGGAGATGCAGCCATGTGCTAGGAGCTGCCTTTCTGATTACATTTAAAGTACTCTTATCACTGGAAACTCGAAGTAAGATCTGTGGTTCCTGTTTTCCATCTTCCTTCAGGCCACTGAAGTGTGTTGTCAATGCCTGGGTGTTGCATCTTCTTCCTGCTCCAGTGGAATACGCAGGGATCAAAGCTGAGTGTAAATGAAACCAAGGAATTTACATTGTGGCTTACTACTGTTGCAATAAAATTATTTTTAGGTTCTACTGTCATTCATCACTGTTGATTCAGAGCGTTAGCAGTTACTTCTGGGACACTGTTTTGATCAGGTGTTGCGTGGGGAAAAGCCAGGGTAGCATCATTCTTTAAAAAAGAGGGGAAACCTAGAATGTCACTCAGCTGCTTAACCTGGAAGAATGAATCTCTTTGGTCAGCACTGGTAAAATGAGGAGATGAGTAGCAGCACATGTTGACACAACTTTTTCTTGGTAAGATCATCTGACTCTCTTCTAAGCAGAAAAACCAGTACTTAGTTACAGGAGAAGCAGAGGTGGTACCTTCAGCTGTTGACATCTAACGCAGAATTCTCCATAACAAACTGTAGCATCCTGGAAACACTCATGAAACGACTGCTGCTAGACACAGCTTCAGCTGGAGTGGAGACCAGTGGATGTTTTGGTGGCCCAGCTGGGAAGACGATGGAGTGGTGGAACAGCTGGCTTGAGAGGATGGCTGGTTTACACTGCCCAGAGAAAAGCAGCAGGGTGGAGTGGTTGGGTGGAGAGAGGGTGCCCAGAATGCATTTTGAAAGCAGAACAGTATTATTCATTCCACCTATCTGTAATGATTACACCAAAAAGTGAAAAAGCCAGATTTCATCAAGAAAGATGCAAGGTAGGGATTGTGGATTTCTCAGCAATAAGACAGCACAAGGACAGAGTGGCTGGGAAGGTGTGGGCACTCCACTGCCAGAAATCTTCAAGGCTGGATAAAAACCTGTCAGTAGGACATCCCTTCTAACTCAGTTTTGGTGGTAGGAAACAGAGGCTATATACAGCCTTTTAGGGAACTCACTAGTGCAGTGGAAAGCAAAGTTTTAGGAGTCTTTTTGAGATGCCTTTTTTTTTTTAATATAAAAATTCTGTAGTTATTTAAATAATATGGAGTAAGATGACTGTGAGAGAGATATTAAAGCAGCCCTCAATTTAGTCTCTCTTGAAAAGAAAATGTTGATAAACCTGCTCTGCTTTAAACAAATCCCTGAAGCAAATGAATGTTTTGAAGTGGTCTCTGCTTAAAACTGGGAGATCAGAAAATAATTCTGTCAGAGCATTCTGTTATTACTCGTGTTGTTTTTTTCCCTTTACAAGAACAAAACAATTTGCTGATAAAAGGATTCCTCAAATAAGATGTTTTTCTCCTTTTTATTCCTGCAACTAAAACATCAGTTATATTCCTTGTAAGGTGCTTGTGGTTCTGTTTGCTTTCTTAGCTACCCTTAATATCAACTGTATGTTGCTCAGTATTCCAAGTGTAGCCTGAGGAAAGGCACATAATGCTTAAGCTTATTATATATCCTAGTTTAGAAATGCCTGCATATATGGTGACTCTCTTATGCAAGTCCTAGGCATGATCAGGTTTGCATCAGGTTGTAAGTAGGTGGAAAAGCCAGCATTTTTTGCACAGTTGCTGGTTTTTGGCTGCCTAGTTTATCCAGTGAGTTACTCAGCTGAGAGGGCAGTAGCAAAATGGTTTGAATGCCTAAGGTCTGAACAATCTCAGCTCTCCTGTCTTCACTGGTGAATGCTTCTTTATCCCATACAGATCTGCTTTGGTACCTTAGGTACACTTTAAAAATGGCAAGCGTATCAGTGCATCCCTGTGACTTGAACTGACCCAAAATCCTGCAAGGCTGATAAGGAGGGAAGGGAGAATATTTGTAACTCTTCTAAGAGTGACAAATATAACTGTTAATATTACCACTGTGGGCACTGTGACCTGAAACTTGTTGGAAGATGATGCCAGGGAAGTGGGCCATAGTTTGACCTCATCCAGAATAGTCTTGAGTGTCATCTAAGCATTTAGCAGAGGCAGTCTGGCAGTTCTGTTTCCTGTGGCACTTGTGCTTTAACTGTTTGGTGTTTTTAGACTCAAATGTTAAACTTTAGCCAGGGTATTTCATGAGGTGCTGCCTAAAAGTGTTACAGTTGGGGCCTGTTGGCACTGCCAGGGGATGATGAAGAAGGTGAGAAGTCACCCCAGCAGCCTTGCAGGTGCCCCAGGGGACAGAGGCTCCCCAGGGCCTGTGACTATGTTCAGGGAGTTTCAGCCTTATTTATGTTTGCAAGAAATACCAACTGGGAACATTGTGGTCAGCATATTAATTTGGACTAAGAAGTTACTGCTCTGTCATGTAACAAGAACAGCAGTGGATTATATGGATTATAGTATCGTGGTTTGTTTCCAGCTGGAAGCTTGAGTTTGTGTTCTGCTGACCCTATCTACCTAGCTTACCTCCCCTCATCAAAAGCACTTAGCCAAGTGGGCTGTGCTGTTCTGCTAGACATGACCATATTGACCCTTTTCATCCTATGAACACTTGATGCAATTTTAAGATTCTAAGAATATGTCTCAAAATATCATATGAAAATCAATAGTTCTTTCCTGTGTCATCTTGTTTATGAGCTAGAAGCAGAAAGAGGGTTCAGTGGAGCTGGGCTAAGATCAATAGCTCTGTGAATTTTAATTGGACCTTCTTTTACTCCTAGCTAAGTGCAGTCTGCTTTTAACCCTGTAAGAATAAAATACAAGACTTTTTGGCTGCTAGTGACTTCTTCATCCTTCAGTCCCATCGAAGCCACAGGGAACTGAAGAGCAACTTGATTCTTACTTCTGTCATGCAATATAATCTAAAATAACTTTTTCACCATTTTTGTTTCCTGTTTGAGCTTAGCTAATATATTCCTCCTTATTATCATTTTATCTTTGTACTTTGGCCTTGTTTCCAATCTCAGTGTTCCTGTATTTTTCTCTTCTGCTTCTCACATGTGTACTTGGTGACACTTTACTTTCACAACATAATTCTCCTGTATGCAGCAAGCTAATGAAATGACCTTCTCTGTGGACGCTCAGTGGAACATGGAGATGGTCATAACAAAAATAATGTCCATATTTCCTCAGTCTTATCTTCTCACTTTTGATTATTTTTTTTTCTTTTTACTCTTTTACAAACAACAGTGGCCAAAATGAGTTTATGCTTCCTTTTCCAGTAACCCCTATCAAAAAGCTCTGCCGAATGCTCTTAGCCACATTCCTATATCCTTTTGATTTAATCTCCAAACCCCCAAAGCCAGAGAAGTCTCTTTGCTACAGAGGTCTCTCTGGGTTCATTGCTACTGTGGTTTCTCCTTCACAATCTTTGTGTATCATCTCTGATATAATTTAATTTGTATATTGCCTTGCACTTTTCCCAAATCTTTTTGGTGAAGCAATTCTGTTTCCTGGCAGCATGGGAGTGTTGATGGGAGGGAGATCCTTGACAGCATCTAAAACTTCTCTAGGACCACTTACTCTGTTCTGCCACAGGTCCCAGTCTCCATGTTTAGTGTGCTTAGACTTTTATCATCCACAAACAGGTGGTAAAGGGTATGTTTACTTTTTCCACCTGGAACCCAATCTGATTTGGTTTCAGTTAGGTTTCTGTCTGTATCCTGCAGATTTCCACCAAAGACAGAGTTCTCCTCGCACCATTTTTACACACAAGCCTGGTGCCAGGCTGCAGTTTCACAGTGTCTGCTAAATAACAGACAGATTACTTTCTCAAGGACGTCTGGCTACGCAGTGGTGATGGGATTTATCAGAGTGGGATTTTTCATTTTGTTTTATGGGGTAGGTTGGTAAGTGGTCCTGTTCCTGCTGTTTGTGGTGACTTTTAAGAACTCCTAAATGCTGTGGTGTTCTCCAGTGTTTAAAATTCCACAACAGTGTAACTTTACTGACTTAGGTGGTATTTTTCTCAATGTATGAGAGACTCCTCTGAAAAGGAGAGGATCTGTATTGTACCTAATGAGGACAGATTCCAGTGTTTTGTGACTACATGAAATTTCTTTCCTGTTTTCATGGAATCATTCGAGTTGGAAAAGACCCTTGGGATCGTTAAGTCCAACCATTAACGCTGCTCTAAAAAGTTCACCCCTAAGCCACACAAGTTCACCCAAGACACAGTACAGAAATTGCAGCCTGGAAGGGGAAGGGGGAGATGTCACTGTCCCTGTTTTCTGTCCTGCTCCAGAGGATGCTGTAGAATTGGTAGAGGCTTAATGGTAAAACAGAGGGATGCGGGGACCTCAAAAACGTAGTGCAGCCCATTGTGACAGCTTTGCCAGCCATGATCAAAACCACTTATAATGCCTTTGTTGAGAATATTTCTGCCTGAAGCATCTCCTTCTGTGCCCTGCCCCACCCAGGCATCAACCTTCCCTTCCTTTGAGGGAGACTGGGGCATATCAGCACCTTTATACTGGTAGAACTGCTTTGCCAAATGAGTTGGATCCGGGGTAAAACTCTGGTTCAGGATGCTTAAATTCAGCTACTTGGGCTTGTTTATGGGAGTGTACATGGGGAAAATTGCAGAGGTACTCCAGTATTTCTGTATTTGGAATTAAACTGGCTGGAGCATGCTGAACTATCTGTAGACTGTGTCAACTCCAGAAAATGATGGCTTACTTTAATGTTGTCCTTCTCTGAGGTTTCCACTTGTACTAAAAGTTCTGGCTCAGGTGCAGGACCCAACTGCTGTGTCTCCAGGACTCCTGGACCAACGCTGGCTTGGGGCTGGTGCTGTGTACAGGGCCAGAAGCATTCTGCTCTGTATTCAGGTCGCCTGTACCCAACTATACAGGCACAGTTTTGAGTGTTGTCTGACAAGTGCAGTTGTGATTGCAGGGCTTATGTACAGATTTTTCATGTAAAAATGAGAATATGATTACAGTGGTTTGTCCAAAATAGTTGGGTGGGAGAAGCACACAATAGCAAAACTGCCCTGGGGAAAGGGTACATTTGGTTGGTTTGGTGGAGATTTTGCTTGGCTGCTGTTGAGATCTGGAAATGTGGGTTCAGTCTTATATTTCATTCTTAATTTTTAGTTTTCATTTTCCCAAGAAGCCTAGAGGATATATTCTAAACATTGTCCCCTGGCAGGCCTTCAAAACGCAAGAGTAGGAAAGTGATGAATATTTATTTGTTTTGATGAGATCTCTTTGCAACTCCTGTAGAATCTTCCATCTGCTATCACTCCAAACCTACTTATGGCATTCCTGCTTTTCAATTCAAGGCATCTCATTGACTCCCCATCTTGGCTTATTTTTCACTGGATGTACTTATCAAGTTTAAGGCCAGAGGCTCTCATAGAGTTATAAGCCTCTTAGAGGAGGGAAAGTGCTGACATAGCATTAAATTGTAGTATGGCAAGTGTTACACTGTAATTACCTTTATCTATCATTGGAGTCCCTTTCAGAGGCCTGGCTATGTGCCGTGGGCCTCCTGATGGAATGCTCCATTACACTGAGATTTTTCATGGGGAAAATACTCTAAAGCAAAATATGATCGAGTACTTCTATAAGGGTAGGCTCCGTGGCGGTGACAGGGTGCTGAGAAGAAAAGAGATGGTGGTTAGTTGCAGGAGGAAATATTTTGTGACATCAGTGATAGAACTGTATCAGAGTACAGGTTTGGTTTGGGTTTTTTTTTTGTTTGTTTTTTTTTTTTTTTTTTTTTTTTTTTTTTTTTTTTTTTTTTTTTTTTTTTTTTTTTTTTTTTTTTTTTTTTTTTTTTTTTTTTTTTT
>VWZY01004426.1:0-13066 GCA_013399075.1 Chloroceryle aenea | reverse complement strand
TTTTGTTGTTGTTATTGTTTTTGTTTGGATCTCTTTTGCTTCGCTTTTTTCTTTTTTTCTCTCACTGTGTCTCAGCCACGTTACAACTTGGCTTCCAGCTGCTTTGACAGGTCAACATTTAGTATGAGCTGTGAAGTTTAAGTAAATAGCATGTGTATTTTTACTACTCACTGGAGTATTGGACAAAGTCATACACGCTGGCAGATGCCTGGCTAGCTGTGGAGTGGAAAGCAGTATAGCAACGTCAGGGTACTGCACTGGAGCTAATGCACCTGGCACAACAGGGCTTGGCAGTTTGGGCACGAGGCTGTGCTGAAGCTGCTTTGCTGATTTTGGGCTGATGGTGAGTTTGTGTGCTGTATCCTGTCCTCAGGTCGCCCTGTCATCCGGCCCACGGTCTGTGAACTGTGGGCTTTGTTTGTCAGCTTCATGTCCTTAAAGCAAAGGTAAAGGAGAGGAAGCACTGAATTGAGTAAGATTGGGGAAGGGTGAAATTCAGACCAAGAAAGGCATAGGATGCTTCCATAATGCAAAGATTTCAGGTATGGAAAGACAGGGACAGCACTAAATCAGTTCTGCATGGCAATGCAGACAGTATGCTCTCAAGAGCTGGAGTATAACACCACTCTTTTGTCTGGGTTTTATATTAACCATGAGAACTATTAGTCCCATAAAGCACAAATGAAAGGAACACTAAAGGACAACACTGAAAACCTCTTTGGGAGCTCTCTGTGTGTTTTATGTCTGCACAGATACACTTCTTTAAGTAAAATATTTGTATTTACTCGCTGCTTGTCTTCACTGACTTAAGTGACTCTTGTATGGTTGCTGTCTGCTGTTAAGGTGGTAAGGGTGGTGTGTATCCCTTACTGAACTGTAGCCAGGATTAATGCTGGCTCCAGTGTATGGGAGCATTTCATGTGCAGATGCTTTGTAAATAGATGGAGAGGGGAAAGAACCATTCTTATGCTAGAGAATATTAACGTTTTGGGTGCAGGTGGTGACAGGGGTAAATTAGATTCCTGTGGACAGTTAAAGGGAAATGGTTTTCTCTGCTTAGGTCACTAGAGTGAATTTAGAGTGTCTGATTATATAATTGCCATTTGAGTATCTCCCCATTTCTGCTCAGTGCTTTGTTTTGGTGGCTAATAAAATTGACTCTCTTCTCATACAGTTGTGTTTCTGGTTAGGATATACCATGGCAGATGGAATTTATAAAGAGGAAAATGGAACTAAGCATCTTATAATCACATCCCTCTTGCTCTGCATGTTTAGTCATTTGTCTCACTACAGAGAATGTGCAACATTCCAGCCGTGATGGGTTGGGTTTATTCTTCCACAGAAATGAATAAAGAGCAGTGCAATCACAATCATGACTTCTAGTCCATTATGCTTTGCATTTTGCTTTTGTTGCAAATTAATGGAGTCAACTAAGAGGAGTAGTGGGTGTCTTTGGGTGGGAGGTATTTTCCAGGACAGAGCTGCTGTATGAGATAGCAGCTGTGCAGCCCCACAGCTCAGATGATTGAAACGAGCCCAGGAAGCTATTGAAGGGGTGCATGGGGGGTACGCAGGGAGATTTTTCTGTTTAATTCTTTGGCAGAAAGGAAAGGCATCAAAAGGACTTGGAATGCCATGTGAAGCAGCTGTTCTATTTTAGGATGCTCCTTCCGTGAGTTAAAGCAGGTCACCTTGAGGGGAGGTGTCAGGGGAGTGTTGGTACCCAAGTGGGTCTGTTTGCTCTTATGTACCCTCCATGTTTCTGCTCCCAGAAGAAAAGGGCAGTTCGTCCCCAGCAAGACATGGTGCATTAAACCAAGAAAAGAACAAACAAAAAAGCCCCAAACCTGTAGTTTTAATATCTAGCATGCTGAATTTATTACAGCTGGAATTTGAAATGATGGTAACATCTTGAACTGCCTTCATCCATACTGAGCATGGACGCTCTGGCCTTTCTCTCAGAAGCGGGGACTAAAGGGGAATAGCTTGTGATTTGCACACCCCATAGTGTGGCTGGTTTGAAAGATAAGAGTCTTATCAAATTTCTGCAGCAATGAGGTGGGTGGTATGTGCTAAAAACTGTAAATTGTAATTCTATTAGTTTAACCTTCAAGCATTTCTAGCAATTCTAAAAGCTTAACTGGTGCATCAGAAACAAATTAAGTCAAGTTTACTGATCTCCATAGCTAGGCATGAATGGATATATAGAGATGTTGTGAGAGATGCTAGAGATGTATTCTGGTTCTGGGAATTAGTAGATCAGAATGATGCATTTTTCCTTTTAATTAAAACTTTGTATGATGGATGCAATATTTATCTCAAAATGTTAGTGACTGTTACCTGGAAGGAGACCAGATTTTTCTCAGGAAAGATAGGAGTAAGTCAGGTCTTCAAAAAGCATTTGAATTGGGGGCTATGGGGGAGAAAGCTGAGTGACTTTTAATATATATATATATATATATATTTTATTCTACCTAAGTTTTGTTTGGTAGTGGGTTCTAAAATGTTTACCCTGGAGTAGCTAACTTCAGTGTCTGGTGATTCAAATGATATTTTCCTGCATTAGAAGACTTTCTACACTGCAGGTGACAGAAGACCAAGGGCTGAACTTTAGTTCTTTCATTGAAGAATCATCAGTCAAAAAAATTAATGTTTCTCACACTTCCTACCAAGGAAATAATGCAGATGTTCAAATGTGATTCCCTCTGCTCCTCCCAGGATATAGGCTTGTGTGGTTTTACCTTCACTTCCTAAAAAAGCTGGGATAATATCATAGAGTGAGTATCTCATTTGCCTTTCTTCTGGAAGAAAATGCAAGGAATCCATTGCTTTTGCATCTTCTAGCCTTATACAGTTTCTTCCTCAGAGCTCTGGGAGTTGATGTTGAGGTGAGGGCTTACTAGGAATTAATCAAGTATATAATTTTGAGGGAATATAGTTGTTTTCATTTGTACTCAGAACTCGTAAGACCTTTTCTAATAAGGATGAATGTATATTTAGTATTGTTTATATATATTAGTTGCTTTACTCTCAATAGGCATTAAACCCCCCCTCCCCCATCACTGTCCTCAGTCTCAAAAGCCTTTACTGGTTCAACAGGGCAAATGTGAAGCAAAAGGCATATTAATATGGACTGGATTTTGGGAACCTTCCGGGGGCATTTACGCTTCAAGGATTTATTTGTGGCAAGATGGCATGACCAAAAATAGTACTTTGAACCTCAGATAAGTTCTTGTGGTTCCCTATCTCCATTGCCTGCTTCCCTACGAGTGTTTTTGCTGACTTATTTGTAACTGATTTTTAATGTTGTATTTTTATGGGGGGGTGTGTGCGTGTGTCTTTTTGATTTTTATTTAATATAAATCCTCTGGTATGTACCAATTTATTCCTCATTCATGATGCCGGTGTCAAGTTCTAGAGCATTAATCAGATGATGTTATGCCCTTGCAAAATCCACGATACCATCTCTGGGTAGCAGTACAATTTCCATAACTGGATTTGTTAATGTGAAGGCTGATGGCTGACTGCGGCTGTGTTTACAGAACTGAGTGGGTAGGAAACAAAGCAGCCAGAAAACAAGTAACACAACTTTATTGCCAGCAAATATGAACAATGTGGGATGAGATGGTCTCTCTTGACCTTTCTAGTTGCTGATGGAGAGAGGGGGGAAAAAATGACACCTTTTGTGCATCACAAACAGTGGTGTGATGTGCACGGCAAAAGCACCTTAGTCGTGCATGGTATAAATGCTCAGCAGTGGCCTCCTCATGCAGAGAGCAGCCTCCCAAAAGCCCTGTCTGTGCCTCTGGGTAGCTGTAATCTGCTGGGACCGTGGGAGCCACGGAAAGCAGAGATGCAGATTTTATTCTGCCAGGGAGATGGTGTTCGTCCTCTTGGGCTTGAGTTGGGGAGCAGTTGGTCTGGCTGTGTTTCCCAGTAGCCTATATCCACAGCCAATAGTTTTCCTGCAGATTTATGCTCGGTTATTACTGCTCTGCAGGTAAGAATTCCTCAGTACCCAGCTTTGCTATTTCTTATCTTTGAAATGACCAGTATGTGTTATGTGATCAAGCTGACTGCTTTTTATTCTAGGAATAATCCTGGCAGCTCTGGCCGCAGAGGTTATGGCAAATGCTGGGAAGAAGTTCAGACAATTCGGACAATTTAATGCAACACCAGAAGCAGTTTGACCCACTCCCTTTTCCATTCTCCCTGTTCAACTGCTTACATTAGAAAGAACTATCAAAGCAGGCTTTGTACTTAATCCTAATTACAAGTTCTATTAACAACCCCCCTAACTTCTTGGATAGATTAATGCAGAGTTTGACAACGGCTGTTATTTCTGGCTTTTAGTATGTGTTCTGGGGGCTAACTTTGGCCTGCGTAGGTGAAATAGCTGAAGCAGGATCTGTGCCATGTGTTTAAGAATTCAGTGTGGGGTTACTGCAGTATAGTGCTGACAGTGAGATCTCGCACGGATCAATAGAGCTACTTGACTTTTCCATCCCTGTTTGTGATCAGTAGGGTGTTACCTGGGATGTTTTGACTTCGGTGAATCATCAGCTACTAATTCTGCTACTTCCATCCTCAGAATAGAACTGCCTTTTGAAACTTGTGTTAATCAAACAGGAGTGATTTGTAGTGCATACTAATATGGGTTCCTTCCAAAAGCTGGAGATGGCTTAAACTGGGATGTTTATACAGTTGATCAAAGTGCTTTTGTTTCAGCCAAGTGTTGCACATCCCTGTTTTAGGGAAGAAGATTGTAATGCTATTTTTTGGTTTGTTTGGGGTGTTTGCTTTATTTTGAGGCAGATGATCAATAATGTAGAGATGTTCCAGGAAATAGAAGGTGGCGGTACATCCGAATGAACTGAATCCAGAAGTTTTTATTCAGTGGAATAGAGGGGAGAATGCAGGAGGACAGCAGCTGAGGAATTCTCTGGTCCTTGAGGACTAGAGAAGTGAACTCCATCAGGCTGAGTTTTCAATGCCATGTCTGAAATGTGGCTGCTGGGGGCAGAGAGGGACCTCTGGGTTTGCAAGCAGAGATGGTGAGGAAGGTGTTGAGGTGTGGGTAGGGTGTTGGCCTCCATCTCTGCAAGTGGAAGCACAGGAGCTGAGTCCCCTCCATCCCTGGTACCCTCCCCTTTAAGCAGTTTGTTAGAGAGGTTGCCTGCTTTGCTGGGAATGTTACTGTCTTGGGGCTTGACGCAGTAAGTTTATGTTTTGTTCTTTGAGGTGGTTTTGATCATTCGGTTGGTTTTCTATGTGTGGTTTTAGTTTGGGCTTTTGTCTCTTCCCTGTTACTTTGGGGGCTGCTGGGATGGGGCAGGGGATGTGTTTCCTTTCAGCTTTTGGCAAGTGCCAGCTTGTACAGGGTCTGACTGAACAGGAGTTAATTTTCCCCACAGCAGCCCTCCCAGAGCTGTGCTTTGAGAGCTGGAGAGGTGCTGGTAACACCCCCGTGTTGAGGCTGCTGTTGAGCTNTATTTTTTGGTTTGTTTGGGGTGTTTGCTTTATTTTGAGGCAGATGATCAATAATGTAGAGATGTTCCAGGAAATAGAAGGTGGCGGTACATCCGAATGAACTGAATCCAGAAGTTTTTATTCAGTGGAATAGAGGGGAGAATGCAGGAGGACAGCAGCTGAGGAATTCTCTGGTCCTTGAGGACTAGAGAAGTGAACTCCATCAGGCTGAGTTTTCAATGCCATGTCTGAAATGTGGCTGCTGGGGGCAGAGAGGGACCTCTGGGTTTGCAAGCAGAGATGGTGAGGAAGGTGTTGAGGTGTGGGTAGGGTGTTGGCCTCCATCTCTGCAAGTGGAAGCACAGGAGCTGAGTCCCCTCCATCCCTGGTACCCTCCCCTTTAAGCAGTTTGTTAGAGAGGTTGCCTGCTTTGCTGGGAATGTTACTGTCTTGGGGCTTGACGCAGTAAGTTTATGTTTTGTTCTTTGAGGTGGTTTTGATCATTCGGTTGGTTTTCTATGTGTGGTTTTAGTTTGGGCTTTTGTCTCTTCCCTGTTACTTTGGGGGCTGCTGGGATGGGGCAGGGGATGTGTTTCCTTTCAGCTTTTGGCAAGTGCCAGCTTGTACAGGGTCTGACTGAACAGGAGTTAATTTTCCCCACAGCAGCCCTCCCAGAGCTGTGCTTTGAGAGCTGGAGAGGTGCTGGTAACACCCCCGTGTTGAGGCTGCTGTTGAGCTGGGCTCGCACAGCACCAAGGCTGGTTTTCAACATTCCCCCTGCAGTGGCTTAAAAAGTGAGCTTGGAATGTATTGCTGAGTGCAGTAAAGTTACAAGAACATTTTAAACAGCAAGTGCACATGATCTTGCAAAAACAGTCATAGCTTTTAGACTGTTTGATCTCAATTGTCTTAGAAGTGCACCAAATGCTGAAAGAGTTTTGTGTTATAAGTAAAATGGACACAGTCAGTGTCCTGGAACTGTGCTTCTATACAGCAAGCAGTAAATATATTATAGAATTGGATTTGGACAAATGGAAGCATGGGCTGTATCCCCATGCTTATGCTGATTATCCATGTAAATGAAAAGTTAAACTCTTCTATCTTTAAAAAAAACTTAAATGGATGAACACTGTCTGTACTACTGAAAGGAGTTCATGGTGTTTGGGATTTTCTGTTGGTGGGGGCCTTCATTTGACTTTCTGCTTTAAGAAAAACACTGGTAGAATAATCCCTATATTTTTTAAGCTTTGTTAGCCATTTACCCTGCCTATAATGATTTGTTAAATAAATGTGTTGAGCAGCCCCTGTTCCAGTCTTACAGCAGCAGAAATAATGTGAGCAAGAGAGGCTACCATCAAAAAAAAAAAAAAAAAAAAAGAAAAATAGTGCCCAGCTGTATAGCTAAAACTAGCTTTCAAGGTTGCATCAGCTGTAGAGCTATAAGAATTAATGTTATATGCTCCCCAGGAGGAGGAAAAAAGAAAAAAAAAAAAAGCAGAGAGTAAGTAATAGAAAGAGATGGGAAGAAATAGAGGAACGATTTAGCACGGCGCTGGATTTCTGCCCTTGTCAAGGAATCACCCTGTGTGTTCCCCTCATGCCAGGCTGTCGGAATAGGATGTATCTCATGGCTTGTGTAGCATCTGCTAAGCTTTCCTCATGCATCATCTCACTTGGGCATGTATGTATTTTAAAAGAGAAAAAATAAATTCTAGAATAGTACTTGAACTTCTGTCAGCAAATAAGTGAGCATCGCGGGGGTGTGTGTGTGAAATTCCACACCTTGAATTAGACTTCTAGTTGGAGAGCTCTTGAGGAGATGTGGAAGACTGCAGCAGAGAACAGCTGAATTACCAGGATTCAGAAAGGCAGAGAGCAAAAGCAGGACCAGAGGTTTACAGGAAGGAAAAAAAACTTCAAAGGTCCCAAGAGAGAAATGTTAATTCTGTTCTTTGGAAGGCCGAGGGCATGCAGCTGATACATAATGCAGTCTGTGGGAAGGAGCACTGTGCTCAATGGGACTGATTTTTCCATTCTTGTTGGGAGGAAGGACTTCTCTTTTTTAATCAGTCCTCAACACTAAACAAAGCCCTTGGAAGTGACTTCCATTGGCCTCTGAATCTAGCATAGTGTGGTACTTTACAGGTGTACTTTTTGATCAGGGGCTCTGCTACGTGAAAGGAGAAGGAAGTGGAGTTTGTAAAACCTTGGGCTAACACATTTCAAAGCATCATTCAACAAAATGGTTTGTCAGCATATAAACTTTAAATTGAAAATTGTCCAAACAAGCCTGGGGATGAACACAGCGGTTACAGTTTTGCATGTTCCTGTGAACTTTAATAGGAATAATAATTGCTGTGTGTTGGCTTGGATTTCTTGTAAGTAAACCAGCTCAGCTCTAATATTAAACTTGCACATCAGCTGAGACATGAAGTGATATTTAGAACTTCTTCAAAGCTCTTTAGTCCCATGGTCCAAAGCTTTTTTTGGTTGTGGTTTTTTGTTTGTTGTGTTTTGGTGGTGGTGCTTGGTGTGTGTGTTTGTTTGGGGGTGTCTGTGTGTGTGTTTGTTTGTTGGGTTTGTTTTGTTTTTCTCCAACACTGCCCACAGTGTGGACAGCTGTCAAATGCTTGGCTGCCTGCCTCCATCACTGGGTGCTGTTAAGCTACTGACAGGAAAGCAATGTCAGCAGGGAGAGCTAATTACTTTTCTTACTCACTTAGCTCTAGCTTTTGGTATCCCAAGTATATTTTTAGCATTCTTCTGTCTCTTAATTACTTTAAAATACTTGGCTGTACCTAGATATATTCAATGATCTCAATATTGTCTTCTAACATATTTTTTTTCCCTCATGTGCATGCATGGAAAATTAATTTGGATCCCAACAATTACAAATAGATGTTACACCCAGGGGATTCCTCTCATGGGACATGTTTTTCCCACCCTTCTTTTTTCGGTGCAACTGATTAAACATTAAGTAACAAGCAATTAGAATGACAAGGCTTCCATACTTGATAGTGTAGTTGAAGTAAATATTTCATAAATTGCTTCAAGTCGGGACATTTCCTGGGTTCATTGGAGTTTTGTTGCTGGTTTCATTCCTGCATTGGTGTTTAGAGGAGGCTGCTAAGGCACAGAGGGCAGTTAGTAGGCAGTTACAACACTCAAATTTTCTTTAGTGGAGGCTGGATGAAGGGAACTACTTGGTTTTGGGTTTGTTGTGTTTGGTTTTTGTTTGTTTTTTTTAGTAACTGCAGTAGAGAGAAGTGAATGTTGGAAGTTCTGTGTATTTTGTATTTATATCTAACATTGTTAAAGGGATTTATTTAAAAGTAAGAATAAACATTCTTCTGAACTGTAAAGAGGCTTACAGACATGGTTTGGTTTATATACAGTCTCCAGCTGGAACTGCAAACATAAGCAATAGTTTAATATCTCACAGGCCATCTGGGAATGGGATTTGTTTAAGGGGAAAGCACAGCACCATAGATCACTCTTTATGTATTCCTCTCCATATCGAGCATCTTGGCCAAATATATTCTGGTATCTTGTCTGTGCCTCCTGCAGAGAGAAGCAGCTGCAATCCTAAAGTGACCATTTGCTCACCATTTTAGAGGCTGCATCTCTTCTTTCTATCTATTTTTTCTCTTATTTTCCTCTTGAGAAGCTGGAAGCCTAATGGAGGCTTTTAGAGAAGCTGACAGACAGCCCCTTGCAGCTCTTTCTGTTGAGCATTTTAACTCTGCCTTTTTTTTAACTTCACCCAAAGAGGAAAAAAAAACCAACCCTGTTCAGCTGTGGCATCAGAACACCACTGATACAGATATTGCATTTATTTATGTATAGGCATAGGAACCCATGGGGTAATTCATTATTCCTGATCTATTAAAGGGTTTTAAGTGTTGAGCAAATTCAGCTGCTTCCTGCCAAACACTCTAACATGCCTGGATTTTACTCGTTCATCCTGATGTAGTGCATTACAGTGAGCTGACATTTGCAAAACTGATTGAAAAATTCTTCCTAGATGTGAAAGCAACTGCTGGAGTGTGCTGTTAACCAGGTTAACTCGCTGGTTTAGCAAGCAGCCTGAGCTTTTGACTTGAAGTAGCACAGAATGACTTGGATTGAACAAAGGAGTTCTCTGGGCGTGAACTGGGTGGGAAGGGAGTTGTTGCTTGGTCTCTTTAGCCACCTTGGATGCCCCCCAAGGTGACTCTTTAGCTGGAACTTCACAGCAAATGACTTTCAGGTGTCCTGCAGAACAAGCCAAAGCTCTAATGGGATTTATTCACGCAATACCTGAGTGACAGAAGGTTGGTGACAGGAGTGTGAATGTTTGGCAGGCTCTGGCACAAGTGTGCGTATAAACAATTCTGAAATGGGGGTTACAGGACCTGCACCTCTGCGTCCAGCTGTGACATTAGAAGAGCTGTTGATGCAAACAAAGCACATTTCATTAAAGCTTGTGTGAGGGAGGTAAAATCCAAGTGCAACAGTAAATCTCATCCCACAGATTTATGTTAAAATCCATTCTTATTCTACGTTCTCCAAATTAATTAGAATTGTGGTAATGTAATTTATGTTTTAAAAAGAGCAACAGCTGGTTTCTGCTGACCAAGTGCTGCATCTGTCAACTTGTGTGGTTCTGGTATTTATGGAGAAATGGTGATCTGTATTTGAAGTAATTTTGCACAACAGAGCATCCTGCAGTGTTGGTGGAATTCTGTCCCAAGTAAAGTAAAACCTGTATTTTCTTAGGTTTTAATTCTGCCTTTTGGATAGAGACTGTTTGATTCTTATTACAGTACTTTCTATATCTTCTAATCCATGATGATTAATTGATGATTAATTCAATTCAACATTTTTCTTAAGCTTTGTTTCAAGAAATAGGATCCCAACTCATAACTGAACCTACTTGTGGTGTACAGCAATAGTTTGGTTCACGTTGCCAAGTGCAGAAAGGAAAAGGTAGGAGGATTATTTTACGTCAGGAGTTTCTACCAAGAGATGTTGGCATGACTGCTGACTAAAGGTGGTAAAAGGCAGGGCCGAGTGTTGTGACAAGGCAGGCAGGAGTGTGCCCAGATGCAGCAGTCCTGAGGTGGAACCTCCACCTCCTGTCCATCAAGAGGAGAGATGTTTTGTAAAATGCATTATTAATGTATTGCTATGGAAGAGAGACAACTTCTTTTTTCTTTTTTTTTTTAATGATAAAAGAGCTAAAGATTAAATATTGAAACTAAAAGGGACACTACTTAATTTTCTGGGAAGTGTCTTTTCCTTCAATATTAAGAATTAAGGTATGGAAGTGGCTATTGCATGAACATGGAGGCAGGATCAGAGCCATTGAAGGAGATGTTACTCATGTTGGTAACTATACAGGTATATTGAGAGTGTAACTGCAGGTGACAAACATCTGTCTTTAGAACTGTGAACTAATTTTCAGATATTTCCCCCAAAACATATTTGTGTATTATTAACTCTGAAAGTGGGGTGCACTGAGCCTGCTCTGAGGGAATTAATGATTTCTGCATCACGGGTAATTTCTGTTGTTGTTTGTCATTAGGATAGATGATTTATTCATAAGAACAAATTCAGAATTCACTGTTTATCTCCTATCATTATTATAATAGATGAGTATATTTTGAGTGTCCAGGTTTTTGTTAAATAGGAGTTCACTTGGGTAACTAGAAAACCCAAGGAACTATGTACAAGCCATTCCTTGCAGTGCAGGCTCAAAATGGGCTGTTCTTTGATCCCCAAGATATAGAATTGGTGACCTCAAAATATCCTTCCCAAACAGGGTTTGTTAATGTCACAGACAAAGGAGGAGACACAGTAGCAAATAACGAGTGATTTTAGTGCAGTAGAAGTACAATCTAGGACTGTTCTGGCTTTCAGGTAACAGCAGGTTCCAGTTTGTTTTCCAAAAATATGGTCATTATAATTTTTATAGTCTGTCATCTTTTAAAATAATATCATTATGTATCACAGAGTAAAATTAATGCTTGATTGAAAAGCAGGCCAAGCTGAAATCATGAGCAGGTCCTTGTAAGTGGAATGATCAAATCTCTGGACTGCTAGCACCTTTTTTCACGTTGTGTGGGGAGAATGCTTCCATTTTAAAATGATGGAACAGGGCAAAAGGAAATTTATGATCTGAAGTTGCTGCAAATCATTTGTATTGATCTGTTTTGTTTCCATTCTGCTGAAGCTAATGGGAATCATTTGTCACCTGACTTGTCCCAGCTGATTTGGAAAACCACCATACCATTTATCAGGCCAGTTGAAGGTCTGAGCAAGTGTGCTTATGTCTGCAATCACAAAGATAGATTTAACTTCCGGGAAAGTAAAAGGCAGCAGGCAAGAGGGTGGTTGTTATTCTAATACTGGCCTGAATATGCTGTCCATAGATTGATGTGAATATCTTACTGAAATTGAGTAATTAGGAACCTGAGGTGGGGATCATGATGAGTATGATCTTGTTTGTGTTTGTCTATTGTGTTTGTCTATAACAGGTCACTGGTTCTTGTACATCAGTATCTTTCTTACTGATTTAAACAAGTAGGTAACCATTAGGAGCAGGACCAGTGCTAGCCCTGGGTTAACATTTGGGTCCTGGTCTACGTTAAGAGTGCTCTGAGCTCATCATCAGCTCCCTTCAGAAGGTAAGGGATAACTGCAGACTCTTAAGATTCCCTGCACATACATTTCCACCACGTGACCTCTCTCCTGGCAGAGGGTGAGTACAAGGCAGCATTGTGCTGCTGCACAGTGTGGGCACAGGCTGTAGCTTCTCATCTGCCCCAGTCCGTGCTCACATTTATTATTAATAGGGATGTGATTGGGATGGGAGGAAGAGACCTTAACTCCACTACAAAATTTAATGCACTCTGCTCTTTGCTTCTACTGGAGTGTGTGTGTATATGTATTATTATTCTGTGATTCTTGTGTGTGGGTTTTTTTTAATCTGTATAAACAGCTGTAAAAAAATGTGCCTTTCTCAACCCAGCTTAAATAGGTGGATGTTGACCAATCCTCTAGCCTTAGTTCATACAAACCATTGTGCAACAGTAGTGACCTAGCTGAACTACCTCCCTGCACCCAAGACTTAACTTGTTTGGACAACATTGAGGGCCCAGCCCCTAAAAGCTGATCTGTTTGGGTTCTTTTATATCTGTCAGTGCTTCGTGGTCAGAGTGACTTTGAAAAGAAGCTAGGTTTTGCTGTTCTCCACCTTAACAGTCCCAAATTCTGCTGCTGCTGTACTCTCTGTTTCCAGGGAAATGTGATGACGTGGCAGCAAGAAGGATCATTGTCTGGCTTTCATAAAGATGTTGATTAAAGCAATTACAAAAACATAATGTGATTAAGGAGTATTGAAACAAACCGTGAACCCTGCTCACATTTTATAACACAAGTTAAATCATAGTTCAGTTCATTTTCAAGCCAGGCTTAAAACATTTGCTTTTTAACTCCTCCAATTCATTACAGGCAAAAGCTGCAGGTGTCCGGCTGTCGAACCTGTGGGGTCAGGAACAGACAGCTCTTCACTATGTATGAAATACAGCTAATTTCAGCAGTGGCTTAAACAGAA
>VWZY01004423.1:0-17779 GCA_013399075.1 Chloroceryle aenea | reverse complement strand
TTCTCATTGTCACAAGTCTGTGAAAGGCAACGTTGGTGTTGATCCTTCTTTTTCCTCCTAGGATCCACCAGGAATAATTTTTATGTTTGCTGGCACACTTTTCCACATTGCTGTTTCTTCACCAGCTTGCAAGTTCACATTACATCTGATTTTGTTATATACTATGCCATTTATGTATGTCAGATGCTATTTACCTTTTAACTTTGTTACCCAGTTACAGGCCTGCAGTTCTTTAACTGAGCACCAGAGCATTGTGAGGTCTGCTGTGCCAGGCTGGGCACAGTTTTTGACAGTCTCATGTCTGTGCTTACCTGTACCACATTTCCACTCCTCAAAGTTTATGCTGTCATACCAAGCCTGCATTTCAATATGTATACCATTGCATCAGAGTAATAAATACCTCATTCTGTACCAAGTAACTTCCTGTTATGACTCTGTGTAAAAACGACAGCCGTGACATTCAAAGAAGAGTGAAAAACATTAGTGATAGCCACCTATCAGAATAAATATTGCTGTCACATTTAAACCAAGTAAAAATGAATTATAAGCCACATTCAGGCAGAGCAAGACTGAGCAGCCTCAGTGCCAAGGCCTTGCAAATCCATTTTGAATCCTGTTACTAGCAGTACCATGTCAAGATCGCCATGATATGTCATTACACTCCTTTCCATTTTATTCTTCCTCCATATTTATCTATTTATTTTCTATGCATTACATGAATTTCACCATAAGGACTACTAAAAATGCCTTATAAGCATCATTTTTGTTAAATATGTATAGCTAAAATCCTCTGTCACAAAATCATGTAGTGTCTTACTGACTCCTCTCTTCAGAGAAGAGACTATGTGTAATGTACTTGCCAGGGACCATCAGGAAGACAGTCTCTTTATCAGATACACATCCCATTGTGGCAAACTAAACTAGGAATGGCAGTCTACAAAAATGTATGACTGATGTAGGCAGATCTACAGTCTCTTTTCTTCCCCCATTAAAGCCATTCCTGCAAAGGGTAACATGGTGGTTGCATATCATCTTAGAAGGGTGGAAAGGGAATGTATTACAGGAGAAGGAAACACCATACATATAGTGAATCAAATAGTTGTGTGAGTATCATAGAATCATAGAATGGTACGGGTTAGAAGGGGCCTCTGGAGATCATCAAGTTCAACCCCTCTGCCAGACAGGATCACCCAGGGCAGGCCACACAGGAACAGATCCAGGTAGGATTTGAAAGTCTTTAGAGAAGGAGACTCCACAACCTCTCTGGGCAGCCTGTTCCAATGCTCTGTCACCCTCACAGGAAAGACGTTTTTCCTCATATTGAGGTGGAACTTCCTGTGTTCCCGTTTGTGACCATTGCCCATCGTCCACTCACAGGACACCACTGAAAAGACACTGGCCCATTCTACTTGACACCCACCCTCCAGATATTTGTAAACATTAATAAGATCCCCTCTCAGTCCTCTCTTTTCCAAGCTGAACAGCCCCAGGGCTCTCAATCTTTCCTCATAAGAGAGATGTACCAGTCCCTTCATCGTCTTNAGCTTTATATGCTGAGTATGATGTTGTATGGTATGGAATATTATTTTGGTCAGTTGGGGTCAGCTCTCCCAGCTGTGTCCCCTCCCAGCATCTTGTGTTCCCCCAGCCTACTCACTGCAAGGTTGATGTGAGAGGCAGAAAATGCCTTGATGCTGTGTTAAGCACTGCTCAGCAATAACAAAATCATGTCTATATTGTCAACACTTTCCATTTCAGATCCAAAACTTAGCCTCATGCTAGCTATGATGAAGAAAATTAACTCTCTCCCAGACAAAAGCAGCACAACAGGACAGGCAACTGTAGTGGACATTTGGTCAGTATAGGACTATGCCCTGACACTGCTGGTGCTTATACAGTGACTGTCAGCAAAAGAGACGATACACTAGGTGTGCCCTGTGCCTAACTTAACAGGCTTTTTTGGAGCTATGTGTGGTTTGTGGTAGTTATCCAACTGCTTTGCAAAAAGCTCCTTTTCAGAGGTTGCATGCAGTGAAGTTTAATTTGTTCCTTTTTTTTCACCACACCACCATAATTCTTGTAAGTAGAACTGTTTTCAACAAAATGCCTCACATGGTTGATCACTTCCCCATTCAGCAAAGCATAGACCTAAGTTTCTGAGCTGAACAGCGGTGGGATTAGTCACATTTTTAAGGAAAAAACACATGTACATATTTTGTAGATTCAGACATTAAGCCAGAAATGTTCAATTCTTATTACTGCATATCTTTCATAGCAGATTTTAAAGCAAGTGCCTTTGACATACGCTTTATCTCCAGAAAATTTATCAAAATAAGCTTTTATACTGGCCTTGAGATTTTGTAATTTTCATTTTAGTATTACTTTTAATCAAATTGATGAGGCATGACTGAATGTTGCATACTGCATTACTAGCATACTTGCTCATTTTTTAAATGGTGGTAATCCAGACAGTGTTTTTTCATTAAAAATATTACTAGTTTTCTAAGTCATTTGAAATACACCACATAATGGCTTTTTTTGTTGTGCTTGCTAATGCACATCAATAAAAACAGAACTCTATCATATATTTTCAACATTTCTTGTTCTTTTTTTTCCTGTTTTCATCTCCCAATATATGCAGCCCTTGGATTAATTTGAATGTGCCTTAAATCAAACATAATTTGTCTTTGTTACAAACATTTTTGAGTTTTAAGTGACATATTATTTATTAATGAGACAAGGTGAAAATACAGTGTTGGTTTGTGCAAAACCCATATGTTATGCAAATACAAATTTGCGACATAGTACATGTATGTGATGGCTTGCATAACAGAGTATTTGTTTCACATAGTTCAAATTACAAAGCTGTAAAATATAGCTCTTGTTTAAACTACATGAAAGTCTACAGTATCAGGGTGTGACAGGCAATCATGTGTTTCTACATTAATGTTATTTGAAAGGCAGCCCAAATACTGAGAATTCTCATGACCACTTGCAACAAACTGAAAACCAGGTCACAAGATATGGCACAAATACTGATAAAACAAAACTCAATTTCACCATTTTTCACTTCTGTGACAAATTAGCTAAATTTTAGATCTCATAATTCATATTAGCCATGTTAAATTGGAAGTTATATTACAATATAAATATAGGTGTGTTTGGGTGCAGCTGGTAAGGTTTTGGCAATGAGGCAACTGCAAGCCTGGCTTCTGCAAGAAGGCACAAGTATGGCCATGTTTAACTACTTATTCCCATTTATTTTATCAAACCAGTTTCAAGATTAGTGGTCAATCCTTTGTAGCTCCTTCCTCTGAGGACAAACAGCTCAGGTCAGATTCAATACTGCAAATAAATCTATGCAATAGTAAAACCAAATCTATAGATCTAAAATCACTAAGGAAAGGGTAAAACGTGATAAGCAGTCCTGGTCTTAACAATATTCTGACACTGTAGCACAGATAAGAAAGATTGTTGTATTGAAGTAGTGGGTTAATAATTTTTATTATCCCTGTTATTATTATGAGGAGTGAACTACTAGCAGGATGGCTGACACAGGAAACTCATTGGTAACTGTGCCATTGCTCTGTTTCCATACAATCACAGTATTTCCTTCAATTTTTTTACACACCCAGTACAAAGACCTCCCGTAACATCTGCAGAAGAAATTTTGGCAAAGTGGTGCTAGTCAGAATATTTATACTTTTGTGCTGTTATTTCTCTATTACACCATCTTCTTGATGTGGGGAAAAGATAGTCTTGGATATTTAAAAATTAGGGTGTATGGGTTTTGAAAGTAGAAATCAATCTGTGTATAAGTGGATCTGCCTGCATGAAAGAGTTTGATATATTAAGAGTCAATTATAATAGACTTTCGATGAACAAACCATAGGTCATCAGTGTCCTGTAGCTCCAGGGGAAATATGTCTTTCTCTAGCATATGTGAAAAGTTCCTAATACAATCATACAGTACTGAAATGTCATCTTGTTTGAGTCAAGGTCAGAGATCTTTCTGTGGTATGTGCCACCTGAAGCAAAATTAGTTAAGATGGTTCATGAATAATAGAAAACAGCTTAGAAATATTGTCAGCTCATCTGACCTCTTACTGTTAATTTAATCAGGATTGGTCAGTTCAGACAAGAGACTTAAGTCTCTAAGTCATGATTGGTTAGATTGCTAAATTGTGTACAAATTTATTTATTTGAAAAGGACAATACTCTTCTTGCATCTGAAACACTGAAAAGACAGTATTTTCACTTCCAGCTTTCCTCCCTCATTTGCATAGTACAGCAGAGAAATGCTGAAGTTAAATTGATGCAGGAAGATCTGTGGAATTAATTGGCTTTAACAGCTGTTGGGGGGAACAGTTAATCAAAGCTTAGAGAGGAAAAGATAACTGGTTTGGGGAAAAGAGTAAAAATGAAGAGAGAAGAACCTCGTGAAAATGTTGCTGTGAACCCTTACAGTAATAATGTAATTACAAAGCTCCCTAACAAGGACAATACCTTCTTTTATTAGAAAATAAGCCAACAAGATATTAGAATATAATGCTCATTATCTTAAAAAAAAAAAAAATAAAATAAAGTGTCAAGAATTATACAGTTCTTGTTAATGAAATTCTCTTGTGAAATTAGGATGTATTGACTTGCTTTGTGTGTATTTGAATTCTGTAATCCTAAATTACAGTTTTCAGAAAGCATTTTCAACATGTTTTATCATGACTTGACTGCAGAAAGAGCAGCACTGAAGACTGTAGTCACAGGCTGCCTGCCTTTCTTGCTGCTGTGGTTTAGGCCAACCCAGCTAGCAACTAAATACCGTGTAGCCACTCACTCACTCTTACTCCATCCCTGCCCTGCTGGAATGGTGAGAAGAAAACATATCAAAAGGCTCAAGACAAAGGACAAAGGGCTCACTCACCAGACATGGTTGTGGGCCAAAAACAGACTCAACTTGGGGAAACAACATAAATTTAATTTAAATTTTAAAACCCCATGAATTTACCAATCAAATCAGAGTAGTATAATGAGAAATACAACCACATCTTAAAAACAGACTCAGCTCTGCTCCTGAATTCTCCACTTCCCCGCCAGCAAGCAGTGTAGTCAGGGAATGTGGGTTGCAGTTGGTCTGTCACACCTTGTTTCTGCTGCTCCTTCCTCCTCAGGGGAGAGACTCTTCAGCCTCCTCCTGCTCCAACGTGGCTTCCCTCCCATGGGAAATGAATTTCTCCAGTGTGAGCCATTCCCATGGGTTGCAATTCTTCACAAACTGTTCCAGTGTGGGTGTCTTCTGCAGGCTGTAATCCTCCCAGCATCTGACTGCTCCAGTGCGGGCTTCCCTCAGTGTCACAGCCTTCTTTGGGTGCATCACCTGTTCTGGCATCAGGTCCTCTACAGGCTGCAGGAGGACATCTACTCCCCTGTTAACCTCCTTGGTCTGTTAACCTCCTCTTGCATGCCTTCTCCCCTCCTTCACTGACCTTGGTGTCCTCATAGTTATTCCTCTCACATCCCACTCCTCTCCAAGAACTCACCCAGTGAGTTTTTGCCCTCTTAAATATGTTATCTTAGAGTCACTGATTTTGTTGGTTTCTAGAAGCTTCTTACAGGAGCCACCCCTGTAGCCTTCTAGCTACTAAGCCTTGCCAGACACAAACCTAACACACTTGCATCAAAAAATTATTTCCAATTTCTTGTATGAGCTGTTCAGTTTCTTTGTATATCCTAAAAATGACTGCCTTATGATTGTTTTATAGGGTCTAGGACAATGCTCCACAGACAACTTTTTCTGCAGACAGATTTCCATGGACAGCTCTTCATGGGGCAGCTGTACATGACCAACTCTCTGTGGCTNGCTGCTCCTTCCTCCTCAGGGGAGAGACTCTTCAGCCTCCTCCTGCTCCAACGTGGCTTCCCTCCCATGGGAAATGAATTTCTCCAGTGTGAGCCATTCCCATGGGTTGCAATTCTTCACAAACTGTTCCAGTGTGGGTGTCNTATATATATATCTATATGGGAGTTAAAGTATAAGAAATAGTGAGACACATGATTTGTAACACATGCTAGCTGATCAATCTCATGCCTTCATTGAGCTCAGTCATCAGAGGTGTCCACATCGCTCTGCAACTGTTCTCTGTGATTCAGTAGTAGAATAATATTTAAATTAATGATGACGTATTTCAAACATGAAATGCAAAAAATAAAACCTTGGCCAGCATAAGTGTGGGCAGTTAACACACAGGCTGGATGCAAGGCAAGTGGGGAGAACTACAGGACGGTTTTGCTGCAGGTAGGGTTTTTCTGGCCCTTCAGTGCTGGTCCTGCCATGTGCATTTTGCAGACAGGAAGAAGCACTGCTTGGCACAGCAGGAACAAGCTTATGAGTGGTCCCTTCTCCACCTTCTGTGAGAGGCTTGCATACAGTTGTCCCTGCTTAGAGTTGCCCGTGTAATTTTCTAGTGAAGAGCTGGCCACAAAGAGTTGTCTATGGAGAGTTGTCCTATTCTGCTGGTTTTTGTTTAAGAATGTCATCATTATGCAATGAGGAGAGCAGCATGATACTGTAACACTATGAAAAACACCTCAACACTGTGGTTACAATATTTATTAGAAAAAATTCATCCTTAGAGATTAAAGAATTACAATGATTAAAATTTAGTAACGTAAGTACCAGTCAACTAATACAACATTTTGGTTTTACTCATCAGGTTTTAATCACAGTAATAAACAAGTACCATTACACGCTTGGCATAAATAAAATGTAGCAAAATAATAGCCTTATAACATAAAGAAGACACAGCTGATTATAGTATAGAAGCTAATCCAAATCCAATTAGTTGATGTTATTTAGAGGCCTTCTCGAAATATTTTAAAAACAGTAGCACAGATTACTTAGATGAACTGTGAGACCAGTTTACATTAGAGACAAATATGAGTGCATTATCCTGTTTTGACCTTTAGAGTTCTTAAGGAATTCAGAAATAACTGACTAAGGTTCAGGTAAATCCTAAACATTTTTCTTTTTGTTCTGAAGTTTGCCTTAGCAAGTAGCTAAATCATAGACCAAAAATGGATTAAAAAATTGGCAAGTAACTACATTTCATCCGAAAAATATAAAATTATGTTCATTAATATATGTCTAAATCTGGTATACTTATGCCTGCACTTTGGCAGAGCAAGACCATCTCTCTCTAGAAACAGTAACAGTATTTAGATATCCAGCAGCCCACCATCAATTGTATAAGTAGGTTATTTACATACTAGAAGTGAGCAGTCAGGTATCATAGTCATGAAGGCATTGTGAAGCATTTATTAAGTCCTGTGAATGTTTTGGAGTAATTTCCTGCTAAAATATTTGGGTGACATACCATAACACTGAGGATTTGACATGAATGTCTCAGTGTACTTGCTCCAAATTTACAGAATTTACCTCTTTGTTTACTTGGTTGGTATGTTCGGCTGTTTTGGTTTTTTGCTTTTGGTTGAAGTTTTGACACTTTGAGTACTTCGGTTGAATTTGTTTGTACTTTCTGCTTACCTCAGATTTGAGTTCAGGAAAGAGTACTTTAGCCTGTTTTTCAAATGTTGGTCTGTTGGGGTTTTTTTTAACCCTAGTTTTATTTCATCAATTCAATATGCGGGTTTTTCTAAGTCAATAACAAGGCATACAGTTACGTATTTTGCAATCTCCTATCCCTATCTTTGAACAAGAATAATCTGCTTTTAGCAGAGCACCAGCAGCAACAGGACTACTGATTCAAACTATGAGAAAATAGTGTTGTGAAAATAATTTACCTTCTTTCCAAATTTATCTGTTACATAATCTGGTGCTCCATACCTTGTTCTGTGTCTAGGAAATTATTTGAAGATAAAATGGATAATGTGGTCAGTAGCGATATATTCACTGTAATCTCAGCTACTTTCTGGTTTTGTCTTCTCTTAGCCTTAAATTATAAGAAGGGCATGAACACTGAAACTGACATGACTGCTGTATTTCTTCAACAAATAAATTGTATTTTGCAGAAGCTCTAGCATGTGTCTCTACTCAGCAGTTTCCCACAGTCTTCACTCTAGTGAATGTCAGTTTGCTCTTAAAATACCAGGCAGTTTGCTTACAGTTTGCTCTTAAAATACCAGGACAAGTTTCTGGAGTGGCTTTGTTAGAAAGATTCACCAGGGTAAAGAAGGCAAATATTGAGAAACTGTCTATTAATCTAGCAGAGTTTTATTTTTGTCATTCTTTCTAACATTCCTGTAGTCTTCTGCTTGAAATTTATATTTGTAGGAAAAAAAACCTTTATTATTTCTTAATTGTTAAACCATATTTAAGTAAGTGAGAAGTTACATATTTACATAATAATTGCATTCTTCAGTTTTTTTAATTTCATGCTTGGGAGTGGGGAGAGGTTTAAAGGCTCTGCTGTTCACTTGTACTCTTGACAGGGAACTTGTGAGAGAATGAACAGGGAAGTCTGAAGTAAAGTTCACTAATGACAAATGTAGCTTATACTTTAGTCATAAACAGTAAATGGGTCTATGGCTTAAGGTAAAGACTGATAAATGGAATATGCTAAATAAAACCCCAAATAGGAACACTTGCCCGATGTCTGTAGGCTGTCTGTGAAACAGGAAAGTTAAAGCTTCATACTTTTATGCATTAGCCTGTGGAAACAATTTCACTTCTGAAATGCTTCAAGAGCATTTGAGTATAATGGGCTTTGTACTGCCTACCTTGGCTGTACCCTGTAGAGAGTACTCAGCCCATTCAGCTTGAACTCCATTTTATCTAGCTCTTATCCATTAATTTTGTCCTGACCTTGGGCATAAAATATATGCACATTTTATGCTCTGTGCTTTTTGTGGAGAAAGAGGAATAGCATTATCCATCTATCACCATTATGAATGATACAGCTTAAAACAAACACAGGTCAGAGACAGATATGTTAAGAGCAGATTTGTATTGATTGTATCACAACACTGAGTTAAAAAGGGAAAAAAAAAAAAAACAAAACACCAGAGTATAAATGATGAAAAGAGATTAAAAAAATAACAACAGGAATGAAGTAAACTTAAGAGCTTTTCCTTTAGGGTTATAAAAAAATGAAATTTGTTTCTACTGTTAATAAAATTTACCTCCTCTTAATATATTTGTTGTCATACCTTATATTCTGCAGCATGCTGCAGCTTTAAGGTCTGTGTGTTTTACTGATACATTTTTTCCTGTTAAAAGCTTTTGTGCTGAAAGAATCTAACACTGATTAGCTTATTTAATCTATATTTAGCTCTAGTGCTTAAACATTTTAACTATACCTTTCACTGTAGGCACTTTTTATTTGTTTGTAACTCCAGTCCACTAGCAGAACACTGCCTTTCAGTACAACAAGATTATTAGCTTGTTAGGATACATGACTCTGATTCTGATGGTAGAAGTTGTCATGGTTACCTGAATACAGTATGTGCCAGTATGATAATGCCCATATAGAGAACTATCTCCTTGTTCCCCTTTTCTAGTTCCTCTTTTTTTCCTTTTTTTTTTTTTTTTCCTGAAGTAAATTTTGTATAGGATCATAGTTTTGTCTCTGTAGGGACATTTGTAGAAGAATTTCCATTGATAGATAGAATGCTGACTAAAAATATTGTTGATGGGGAACAATTGTTTTACACTATCTGTGAGACTTACTGGACCTTAAAGGAAAATATATTTTTCAAATATTTTTTTTCTTTTAGGAGTAAAGGCTAAAACCATAACCTGCTTGAATGGGGAATTTAAACAATTTGTGATAATGGTCTGTTTAACTTACTACAGTAAGAACCTGGGACTGGTAATCCAGGAGAGATGTTTCATTGCAGCCTTCCTTTGCTAGTGATCTGCCCAGTTTTCTAAGAAGTTTTCCCATGTAAAACTCTTGAGTGGTCATAATGAACTGAATGGTCCTTTGACATTGCCATCCTTAATTCACAGAATTTGCCCCAGGATTTTTATGGACTTTTTTACAGTTTCTCCCTTAGTTCTTTCCATTCCAAAACATAAAGGTACACAGGCAGAAATAATCTATTAACACAGTGTCTCCTGTGAAGACTAGGAAATATGAAAAACCTTCTTGCTGTTCGGATGTGAGTCAGCTGGTCACAGGGACTGCTTGTTTGGAAACGTTCCTGGTGTTAGAGGCCATCTTTCCACTGTCTAGAAAGCTTACACATACAGAACACAGCAGTTGCACTGATATGTTGCTGAAACTCTATCTGGTAAGAATTAGCGTAGCTCTGTCTGTCTCAGTGCTAACCTGCATAGGTTTGAAGCCTGTCCCACTGAGAGTTCCTGACTGCAACATTTCCTACTGTAGAAAAAGATACAATTACAGTTGGTAAAAAAGTGGAAAAGTTTAAGGTTACATTTAATTTATTATCTTCTAGGTTACTGGAATGTCATTGCTAGTAATAAAAAATATATGTGTTTCTTTACATCATCAGTTTCTTTACAAGTACTCACATATGGGCCCTCATTCATTATGGGCTATTGAATCTATGCCTTAAATTTATGGTAAAGCACAAACTCATATTTATAACTCTGTACTAGTTCAGTGACCAGTCAATGACTATTTCTTTCCAACAATTTGTTTTTAAAAACAAACAAGTACTAAGTTATTTCATATTTCAAAGATAATGCTGTTTACTACAGAAAATGACACTGTGTTTTTTCTGTGAACTTTTTTCTTAGACTATTTTATCACGTGCAAAGCAATTTTTGAAAAGTACTGTGTTCAGGGTTACTGGAATAACTCTGAATGGACCATTATACTTAACAATCCTTTTTCATAGGAAGTTGATGAGATCTTATTTTTAATAAAATAGGAATTTTTACGTAAATGTTTTGGTATTACTTACATGGATAAACCCCAGGAAATTTAAGGATAAATCTGGCAGGTGGTCTTCATCTCATTTGTTTTCTCTTTAAGCCATTTCATACTACTCGGTTACTTTTATTAAGCAACTGTGAATGAGAATGAAATCTTATCATATTCGATTTACATTTTTGAAGTGTCTTGGTAATGTATTACTGTTTTAAGCTCTTAAAATATTTCATACTTGTAGTGAATATGCAGTCATTGATTACTTATTCTTACTGTATCTTTGTAAAATAGAATCAGGAAGTAATACACATTTTCAGATGGAGAAATAGAAAAGGAAATGTACAGTTGTACAGTGAATTGTGGAGCAAATCACTTACAGATTCAGGGACTCAGTCCTCCCGAGTCCATAGGTTTTAAAGCCATAAGGGACTGGTAAGACTGTTTAGTCTGGCCTCCTGTATAATAAAGGTCATAGGATTTCCCTGAATTAATTCCTACTTCTGTCTAAGGCTGTTGAAGAAAATTGTCAGCTGGGTTTTGGATTTCCCGACTTAAAGGCCTGGTGTTGTTCCATGGGACTGTTCAGACTTTTTAGCTAAGACTTGGTCATGTATTTGCTTTCAGCCAGAAGCCATACAGACTTCAGGAGAAATTGTGCTTTCACAGGGGTGCATGTGTGCCTCCCTGCTACTTAGAGGCAAATTTTGAAGCCAGTACAAGGTCATAAAAGTATTTATGGAATCTGTCTGAACTGGTCAGTTGACAGAAAAATACACTTCCCTAGATTTCTAGATTTCTCAGTAACTGTTTCAGCTCTTCTATCTGCAGTCTTGGTCTGGGAATTCAAATCAACCCTCTGAAAAAGCACAGACCAAGAAGATACAAAGGCACTCTCTCCAGGTTCATGCACACTTTTTTCATATGCAGCTAAATCTCTCCACTGTAGTTAGCACCTACAGAGTGAAGGGGATCAGGAGGGTACACCTCTGAGTGACAACTGCTCATGGATGTGCTGCATATTATCTATAAGACAAATATGTGTAGGACTCTCTGTTCTATAAAATAAACTGTAAAATAAGTGGTTTCATCTTCCACTTTTAAGTCAATGGCAGTTTGGAAAGAAAAAACCACTTCCCTCTGCCATCACTCGCTTTAAAAATTGTTTCCTAGCATACACATCCTAAAAGGATTTGAACTGTACAGGGCAATCCAATCATAGCTGTTTTCCAGACATGTATTGTAAAATATCTGGAATTCTGCCTGTCACATTTTGGATGTAGCTAAGTTTGTAGTAAGTGTCCAAAATTGGAAACTTGTCTGAAGCTTAAATTGTAAATAAAAGGGTTTATTCTATTTCCAGCTAATGCATAAAGCATTGCACCTGCTTTATAGAAAACTTTAAGTTTTTTTAAATCCTTTGGGTCTAGTATTGAAAATGTTTTTCTAACCTGTTACTGAAAGGAAGTTTTGCAGTATTTTCTGTATGTAGCAAGGATATAGAAACATATGGTTCACATGAATCACCATTATTTTAAGAAAAGTAAGTAAATTAATATGGATTCTTAGGGAAGAATTTGTCCTGGGTTGGGCTTGGGTTAATCATCACAAGCAGCTGCTGGTCCAAACGGCTGGGAGGGGCCACAGCTAGGATAAAAAACCAAACCAGCCAGTGGGATACTCAATACCATACTGATTTCATGCTTGCTATGTAAGGGGAGGTATGGCCTGTGGACCAGCTCACTTTTGAGCTTTACCTTCTCTTCAGAGATAGGGACAGTGACTCTTTAGTATCTTTCTCCTCATTCTCCATCCCATCCCACAGGAGTGGGTGTAGAGGGGGAAACAGTCAGCAAGCGGCTTCGTGTTGTTTAGTTACTGACAGAGGTTAAACCATGATAGAAATTAATACAGAAACTGTTAGAGATGGACAACATTTATCTGTGTGTTGCTATGAATGTACACAACACATGAACATTCTTTCTACCTTTTGTATTTAGTCTAAGTTCTGATTTGGATACCTCCACTGGCAGGCAGATGTTATAGTATGGCTTATCTTTGCATCTAGCCAGCTACATACACAACTGAATGCAAAAACTCAAGTGTTTCTTGATGCTCAAAAAAGCTTGGTCCACAAAGATGAAGACAGTAGAGATACGCTTACTCAGTAGTTAATATGAATGCATCTAGTCTGTCTAAGAGACACGAGTACAGGGGCTAATGTAATGAATCCTCTTTCATTCTTCATCAACTAATAACATTCTTCACCTTATTATTTAATACCTTTATTTATAAACTGTATTCATGGCCAAATGAAGTGTCATTTTTAAGTTTCTTTGTGGGAACTAAGCAAAGCTTATGTATTTATAAGAGAATGCATTAAGGAAGGGCTTCCAGGAAATTGCAGCTACCATTACTACATGTACTAAATGTACCTGTGTACATTTAATACATCTTAATTTTTTCTTCATTTGGTAAACTGAAACCTGTAAAGTTTACATTTCCTATCACATACAGACTTTTTTACCTGAGGGAAGGAAAAAAATAACAGGAGGAATTAAGGCAGTCTTGGACATACCTCAGAGGATGTTGTCTTTCCTATTGTGTAGTTTCTATTGCTGCCTTGCAAAGGAGTGCAGTTGCAGTGCTCATAAGAATGCTCAAAATCCATACAAAATAAAAACCAGTCATCCGAACTGAACCTTTTGTGCTTATATTCATTACCTTTTACTGTATTTTCAAAGTTATATAGGAGGCCAGGTAATATATTGCTAAGGTACTATCCCAAAGTTCTAAAAATCTGTTTGGTTCTATCCTAAAGCCTTAAAAATCCCCAAAATGCTTACTTCCTTGACCTCAGATACAAACAAATTCCTCAAACGATATAGAAGAACCCAGTAATAAAATGGCAGTGGGAAACAATTAATTTTCAAAAGCTGTTTGCTTTTTCTAATTGCTCTCAGTTTGGTGGGTGGAGGATACTATTGAACTACTGGAGAATACTATTGGAGCATTCTGCTGAATGAATAGCCAGCAGTTTGTGTGTATGTGATTTTACAACCATGTTCCAATTCTTAACAGACAGGTATCCACTAAACAGAAGCACTGTGTCACATCCAATTCTTGTTAGCTGTCTCTCTGAAGAGAGCAATGATCAAATACATGTAGGGTCTAAACTGCCATCTCATCCACGGGTTCCAGGTCTGCATGGAAGACCCATTGACAGGGAAAAGTAACAAAGAGAGTGCTGCAGTGTAGAATCAGAAATTACATTAATGTCGTTACTTTGATACTGAAGGCATCTTCGATGACCTAGGCAGCCTTTCCATTAACTATTTAGCCTTTCAGATCCTATGGTGTGGTGAAGAGTACTGTCTTTCTGAAAAACTGAGAAACTAAGATGGTGAGAGTTTGTTTTTTGTTGAAGAAGTCATCGGTGAGGCTGGAAATGGAAGCAAGATTAGAAAAGCAGCCGGTTCTCACCGTTCCATCAAGGGATATTAATGTGTCACAAACCAGATTGCTAATACCCTACCTTTCTGCATTATCATTTTTAAGTTAGAAATAATGGAGAATTTTGTTAACTCTTAGGTAAATCTGCCCACTCATTCCTGATTACAGGTTTATTCTTTTCTTGCCTTACCTGCATCCAGAGAAGTGGCACTCTCAACAGATGTGACAAAATGATGTTACTTTTCTATGCCATATAAATTCCACAACCTGATTTTAAAACATACTTTTTAATAAAGGGCATAGACTGGCTACAAAAATTAAATACAATTATAGTTACATAGGTTTGATTAAATATACTTGCAGTGAACAGATGGAACAGGTAGATTAAATTCAGAGGAATTTAGTCCGTGGTAGTCACCAACCGTTTGTTAAGGGAAAAGGCTGCATTAACTGGCAGAAAGTTTACTTGTCTTGAGACACCACCAGTAAAGAGAACAACCACTGCTTTGTAGCCTTAGAACTGAAAGACTGGAAAGAATGAATGTTTAGCTAAAGTCACTCCATGCTATGCGTAAAATCAAGATAATTATTTCATAATTCATTTCGTAGAAGTTTCTAGAGCCCCAGGTCTTCTAAATAATTTAATGTGATTTTGTTTGTGTGTGGCTAAAGACATTCTGAGGGGGCTTTGGTTGGTTTCCCATGTGTTAATCATCACCGTGGGGTGAGAGCAGACACAGACTGCTGTCAGTTGACTGTCACCCACAGGGTTGCAGTTATCTATGGCAGCCACACCTCATGGTGTTGCAGTTTAACAGGTTTTAATGTTTGTGGTGCAGTTTAGAGGGAAGGATTGAGCAATGCATTAAGATGCTGAACAGCGTTAAGCCTTCTGCTAAGCTAGTATTTTCATTTCAGATACAAAACAAATTTTCTTCAATCCTGCCTAATATTTGCAACTGGCAGTTTCAATAAAAGTCCTTTTCAGTCTTGTATATGTTCTGTTTTCAGCACTAGTTATTTTTATTCAAAATGCTTGGATTTTTTTAAATGAATGACAGACATAGTAAGGGTAACAGGTTCTCTACTGTTTAATCACTAAGTTGATAATAATTACTTACTAGGGTATGTGTAGGACTGTGAATATATGAACAGAGTGCTGAGAATGAACCTCTTGCAAGGTTAGGGCTTTGGCATTTTATTGTCAGTCATGACAATAACAATAAACAAAATAACCCACAATGTAATTACTGAGGAATCATAAATCTGCATTGTATCAACATTTAATTTTCTGCAAAACAGAGATACTACATAGAGATTTACAAAATGTAGTTCTCCTATCTACTAGTAAATTAAAAACTAGCTAGTAAATTTAAAGTCTTATAAAGATCTATGTGATCCTAGGCTATTCATAGTTTACTTGAATACAAGTAAAAATACTAGTTCTGCATGTCTAATGTAAACTGCTGAGAAGTGAGAATGTTTCTCTGTCCTGATTTCTGATTTTCACATGAGTCCTTTGAGATTGACATGGAACAACAGAAATTAAATATATTATGCTGTGTTTTTTTTGTGGAAGTTTGTAGAGACTATTGTCCAAATCAGTGTTTACCCCTCTTTGCAGGCAATGACTGCATGTGTAGCTACAAATTTACATTTGAAAATATGATTAGCAAAAATCCAAACCTTTTTAAACAATCCTACGAGAGAACTTGCTAGCTAGAGATTTCAGTGTTAGGATGTGATGTTTTCAGTGACAAATTAAGAAACCTTTTGAAATGCAGTAATTGTGGATTTGAACCCTGTCCTGTACTGCCTTGGTAGGCTTAGGTGTTAACACATTTCTCAACAGATCATTCAGTCATAAGTTCAAGTCTCTTAACAGGTCTCAGTGATACTCATTGCTGGTGTTGCAGTCCACTTCAACAAAATGAAAGCTGTACTGTGTGTTTTGTCTTCAAGATGCAACAAGAAAATTATTTTTTTCTTTATCAGAAGAGGATAGAGCTATTTGCTTGCATTTTAGATCACCAGCTAGATCTATGTCTTTGAAGAAAGTAGCATGACTATTAATTAAAATTGTATGAGAAATACGCTTTTATTAATATTAGCAATTAGTATTTTCTATTTTAATAGTCGTCCAAACTCCATGCTATTTGATGCCTTGCTAGTCTTGACACCTACTGTCTTGCCAGTTCATCAGCTATGACTGCATCAATTATTATTGAAGATTTTCTGAAACTCTTAAGTCACTAAAATTTTCTGTAATGCTTCCATTATGCTTTATGAAGACAGTCACCAAAAAAATGGAAGCAGGTGGGGAGGGTGGAAAGAAGGGAAGGAGGAAGGGAAGGCAGGGAGGGACAGGGTGAGAGGAGGATAGATATTGAAAAATTTGGTTCAGCCTAGTTGATAGCAAAGGCAAGCTTATAGACCAGACTGAACTGTATTTAAAAAATCTTGTAACTAAAAAGTTAGAAGTACAAAGTTTTCTCAAGTTCAATACTAGCAATTTTAATTCTGCTGAATTTTATCACAAACATGAATTTTTGAAGGCTAATTCATGGGGAGGAAATAGTTTTTTCTCTGATTAGCTGAGACATAAACCAGGATATACTGCACACACTAAGGGTAAACAAAGTGATGAAGTTTGTGTGCTGCATTAGTTTTTCAAGGAAGAAAGATGGAGGGTGAAATTTGTGTTAAGAAGAATTAAAGAATTCTTCTATTGAAGAATTAAACAGGCTAAAAATAGTAGACAAATCTACTATTATGGCAGATGAGTTGTTTTAGTAGTCTGTCTTTAAAACAGTAAATTGCTTTTTTCTTAGACTCTTGTCTTAAGTTTTCCTTTTACAATTCCTGTGTTGTAAGAGCCTTGAAATTGCAACAAAGCACCTTAGCTGAAATAGAATTGAGTTTGTTGCTAGTTACTTATACATTTGTGTCATTAACTTAAAAAAATCTGGTAACAATTATAAACTCTTCCCCAAGACTGGTAGCATTGCCTGGGGTTTTTGTGACCCAAGTGCAGGACCCAGCATTTGGCCTTGCTGAACTTCATGTCATTGGCCTCAGCCCTTTGTTCCAGCCTGTCCTGATACCTTTATAGAGCCTCCCTACTTACAAGCAGATTGGTACACCTGCCATGTTGGTGTGATCTGCAGACTTACTGAGGGTGCAGCTGAAGCTTTCCTCTAGATCACTGATAAACATACTAAACAGAAGTGGCCCCAGTACTGAGCCCTGGGGAGTGACTGGCCACCAGCTAGATTTAACTCCTGATGACCTCCTTGTCCTGTTATGTTCCCCATAACAGCACTGCTCCATATCCTTCCCTGGCACTGAGGTTAGACTGACAGAACTGTAGTTCCCCATATTGTCCTACCAGCCCTTCCTGTAAATTTGTGTCACATTTATGAACCTCCAGACAACAAGGACCTGCCCAGTTAACCAGGACTCCTGGTAAATGATGG
>VWZY01004420.1:21709-31899 GCA_013399075.1 Chloroceryle aenea | reverse complement strand
GGAGGGGGAGGAAGAGGGGGAGGAGGAGGGCCGGGGAAGTTTTGCATGAAGAGGCGTTGGGAAGCCCGCCACCGGCTTTGCCAGCCTTTTAAAGCACTAGCGCATCACGGAGGGAGCCCTGCACCCTTCCCCCACCGGCTACCACCAGCCTACCGGCTGGGGNAGCCCCCAAGTGCTCCTCGCCGAGCAGCGCCGGGCTCAAAGGGCTGCAAAAGCCCCGGCCGGCAGGAGGAGGGATGGACCTGACCCCTCTCACGCCCTGCTGCCCTCAGTACCTCTCCTCCTGGTCTTTGCATAGAGATGTATTTTGCTCCTACTGGAACTTCTCTTCCTGCTCATCACTTACAGCCATCATCAGGGCCATGAATACAGCCGCAGACTGACCGGAATCCAGGCCTCCAGCCCCTGTGGTGTCACATCTAATTTCAACATTTGAAGAAGGAAAGGCCCATGACAGCTCCCATGGGAGCAAACACACCAGCCTTTGCCAAGTCCTGCAAGACCCTTTGAGAAGCACAGCGTGATGGAGGCACAGGAAAGCGCCCCCGCAACAGGCTGCTGAAAGGCTCCAGCTCCCACTGTGTGCATTAATAGCCATCCCCAAATTTTCCCTTCCCATAGTGGGAGCAGCTCCATGGGGCAGTGACAAGGGAGGAGCCATGTCACCAAAGCCATGTCACCCCAAAACACTGCCCTTCTCTTCAGCCTCCCATAAAACGATGCCAACACCCTGTGGCACACGGCTGGTGCATCTCCTCCTTTCCCTATCAAACCACCCCTCCACCAAGGCCCCGGCAGCTCCAAGGAGCCCATCGCCATGATGTCGATTCATTAATCCAGAGAAAACACAGCCCCCTAGTAATGGCCATTGACACATTAACTGCTTCAATCCATCATGGTAATGACTGTGAAGTAATTGGTCACCGGCGCAATTAAGTAGTACACCTGCCATGAGAACACCCAGACAGTGTGGAGACCCCAGTTCCTGCAGACAAAGAGGGGGTCTGGCTGCAAGGAGGGCTCTCTGCAGCTCCACCCGCCCCTCCAAGCACCAAAAAGCAAAGCACAGCCCTTCCAATACACATTTCCAGCCTTGTCCTGTGTTGCTTGCTTGGAATAGCAAAATACCTGCCCTGGTGCAGAGTCACTTAGACAGGAGGGTGCTGCTGCAAAAGGCTCATCACTGACAGTCACAGTCCCTGTCACAAAGATCTTGTTTAGGAGGCTGGGGATGAGCTGGTTTTCCAGAAGCTCTCAGGACCTCCCCACTCCCAGCATGGGCCTTTGAAGGAGCTACATGTTCTCTGCAAGATGAACTAACCTGGAAAACTGGCCAGCTGCCCTCCTGCCATTAAAATATGTGGCAATAGTCCCATGGATTCAGAGGCTCATGGGATCATGCCCAGAGGGCTGTCTCCTGCAGAGCCATGGTCTGTTGCAGTGATTTCATTCACCCTAAGAGCCAGAGTGGTTTTCATTGTCATTCTGCTCTGGTGCAGGGGAGGGCAGCCCCAGGGAGGGTGGATATCCCCGTCCCACCCCACCATGTGTGCACACGAGGCATGCAGTCCTCATCCATGCCAGCACCTGTTCTAGGAATGGGAGCAAAAGAACCTGTGCATTGTGAGGAGGGGACACAGAGATGGATGATGGTGACAGCCCAGCCCTTAACTGCCATCTGCCCCACCAGATGCAACCTCCCATCCCTGAGCAGGGCTCCAGGGCAGCAGCTTTCACCCAACATCTGCCTGTCTTGGCGATCCATGACTTAGTTGCCAAAGGCTTTCATGGGTTTGAGGACCAGCCCAAACCCTTCTGCACAGGGAGCAGAGCAGCTGGTAGAGGAGCCTGAACATGGAGGCGCTGCATGTCGCCATCACAGGCAGCAGCAGGGGTTGGGAGTGCCCCCTAGGATCCAGCCAAGGACTATAACTGGGATCACCTGGTGACCCAAGGGTGCTGTTTGGACTGGCATGATGAAGGACAGAGATTCATGGACAGGAGGGAGTTCTGTGCTTACCAGTGAGAGGAGCTCCCCACCTGCCCCGAACCCCAAAGACCCCCAGGGCGCACACGGAAGCCTAACCCTAACCCAGAAGTCAGGGCTGAGGGAGCTCCAGCCACCAGAGGATAAGTCAGGCACAAATCCCTTCACCAAAAGCAGAGGTACCCTTAGGCCAAAGTCTCTGCTCCTGATCAGGTAAAGCTCTCAAATCTCAGGAGATTTCCAAGACACGTGCTCTGCCTTTAAGGAGATCATCACACTCACAGCCTGTGGTCTCCCAGCATTGGGGCTGGGATGTGCCCCCTGGGCAGGAGGACATGAGAGCAGCCTGCTCTGCTTTGCCTGAGTCCCCAGGAATCACAGGAGGAAGATATCCAGGTAAGATTATGCAGACTTTAGGCTGAAGCATCACCTGAATTGCCCCAGCAGCCTGCTCCCACGGCTCTGTTGGAAAAGGATCAACATCCAACCCTTCAACCTAGTTTTGGGGACCCAAATCCTAGGGATTTGGTGGATGCTCTTGCTACTGTGGCTGTAGCTAGAAACACATCTCTTTTCTCCAAGCCTCATGGGCCACCTGTCTTCCCTTTTCACACCCTTCTTCCTGCCATCAGCCAGAAGACAAAATACAATCACAGCACTCATGTCACCACCTAGAATATCAAAACACAATTAACATTTGGAAAAATGGTTCAGTCTGATGTTACAGAGCTTCTCCCAGCACAATGGGAAAGGCCAAACTGTGGCAGCTGAGCAGGATGGGTGGGAGGGCAGAGGGATGGCCGGGAGATAACGCAGCAATTCCAGGGGAGTAGCCCTTGGTGGGGGGATTACCCCAAGAGTGGTTCAGTAAACGCCACAGAAGTCACTGCTGCTGCTGCTGCTGCTGGGGCCAGGGCTGCTCCTTGGCACGTGGCTCCAAAGATGGTCAAATACTCCTGGAGAGTTCAGTTTGGTCAGCAAATGGATGCAGCACCATCCTCTGCAGGATCGATACACTGGCTTCCTCAGGTTCCAAACAAGAGGAACTGAACAAGTCTCTGTCTCTCCCATCCCAGAAGCAGGGTTGCAAGGGTAGACCCTGAGCCAATTCCCAGCAAAGCATTCACATCCATCCAGGGATTTCAGCATGCTCCAGTATCCCCAGGGCCACAAGCAGCTCTTCCCTGAACATCCAGGGCTTTCAGACCCCTAGGAAGGGGGCTTCAGCACACCCTGAGCCCACTCAGCCCATAGCTGTCTCCCAGACAGGCACTGCTCAGGCCATGTACCATCCAGCACCCCAGTGCCCTGGCCCCCATCCAGTAAGGAAGGTCACCATGTCCACCGCTAAAGCCACTGAGCACCACCACGGAGATGTGCTGCTTGCAATTTTAATTTTTATTTATTTATACTTTTTTAATATAGGAAAACATGAAACCACATCTTATGGACTGGACTTTCTGTCTCGGCTCTGCAAAAAGGGTTTTGAATAATTTATGTTCAAGCTGCCATGTCCTCCTCCTCCTCCTACCTCTTCACGTGTCACTCATGTCAAAGAGACAAGGGCTCAGGAATTACATATGGTCCTTTTTATCTGTGGCTTGTGTTGCTAATGCCTGCCATTGCCTTGGGTGTGGACTTAATACCCTCCTTGATCGAATGGTGGGGAAAATAAATCTTTAATTCAAAGTGAAATATTAATAGAACTCTAGCTGTAATATCTACACAATTAAAAAGCAAGAGTCCCAGCAAGAGGGATATATTTTCATGTGTATTTGAAGAAAAATAAATTTGCAGGATAAAAGAGAGGGGGGATACTGGGGATGTTTTTCTGGTGTCCCACTTGTCTGGGGGAGGAACAGCAGCAAAGAGACATGGCTGCAGCTGGTCAAGGGTTCCTGGACAGCATTGGTGATGCAGGAGGAAGTGAAAGAAAAGAGAAGGATTTAAGAGGAAAAAAAAAAAAGCAAGAAAGAACAACACATTGACACTTTTGTCATGGGTTTCTTGTAGCAAAGGGAAGGTTTTCACTGATGTGAGGCAGAGAGGAGCTTTATCAATAGCATGGGGAATGGGAAAAGTCTCTACAGAAAGTCTGCAGGGTGTTCCAGTCTGGGTATGGAGTGAGGTGACCCAGGCTCAGACCCCAACACCATTTACCAGCAGAAGTTGCATGAGCTACTTGCAAAAATCCATCAGATTAACCCATGCTGCTCAACTAGAGCTGGAGATGGGAATTACCAAAGGAATAAACACAGTGGCAAAACCAAACCAAGCAACGAAATAATTAGGCTTGCCTCCCTCCCACCCCCCCAAGAAAAAAAAAAAAGAAAAGAAAGCAGGCCAAAGAAAAACAAACAAACTAACCAACCCACAAACCAACCAAACAAAAAAATGCCACAACCCAGCCTTGGACTTTTTTCCCATAAGAAAGACTCCTACACACAAACAGCACATGAATCTGGGTAATAGATATGGATATTTCTGAGAGCAAAACTGGTACTGACTGCACTCTTATTGGATCAGCATTCACACATAGAGTCCATGTTTCTCTTGAAGAGTGAGGATAATGAGATGACGAATGTCAGACCATTTAAAATATACATAAAACTCATTATATGCTTCATGACTAACCAGATTTCGATGGAAAGAGTTGCATTTTAAAGAAACGGGGGGGGAGGGGAGGAGGGGGAGGAGAGCCCATCCAGGCTTGTGAGGAGGAATTAACAATGAAAGAGGGATGATTCTGCTGCAAGCTGTGAGCATCCTCCTCCTCCTCATGAGGAAGTCTGTGGAGGTTGTGCCAGCACCCTGGTAACCCCCCTGGTTGCCCGTTGCTCACATTAGTGGCTACCAATTCCCCCACCAGCACCTTTCCTGCAGCCTAAAGTCGTATCCATCATCCACACCCAACCCAACAGATGTGGGAACCTCAACAGCAAGACCTGCCTCTTGGAGGCCACCAAAGCAGAACTTTTCCAGGGCTCGTGGTCTTTTTCCTCAAAAAAAACTCCATGAGAGGATGGAGCGAGTGCTGGGGATCCAGCCCTTCTCCTCTGCGAGCGGCTGAGAGTAGCAGCAGGCATCACGGCTTGCGGCAGTCTCCATCCTTGGCCAAACCTCCTCCAGCTGCAATGTCAGAGGCTGTTGTCAGGGATTTATTCCTCTCTTCTGGGTGCATCCAGCCTAAAATTCACCCTTTATACCTCACTGCCTCCATGTTTCAGGAAGACAAAGGACTCTGCTTGGCTTTTGCTGCTCTCTGAGCCCAGAGTTGAGCAGCACCAGCACTCTTCTCCTCTACAACACTTCCACCTAACGGCAAGAGAGCCAGCAAGGAGACAACCTTCAGCACCAGGGCCACCGATCCACAGAACCCACATCTCACCCCCAGGTGCCAAGCAAAGGCCGGCACAGCTCAGTGCACTGATGGCTCCACCTGGGCTCAGACCTCAGCAAAGAAAAAGATGCCGGCTTTGCCCTTGGGCTCAACCTTGTGAGCAGGTCCCAGAGGCTCCAGCAATGGGGACTTATGTTCAATTAAATAAGCAAATCAGCTTTGTGATAGAAATGCACCAATTCAGCACAGGTTGCCTGGGCAGCGTGATGTCTCACTACATGCTTTGCAACCATTTGGCATCCCCAGCATCACTAGGGCTTCATTTACCACCATCACCCCACCTCAACCAGCTCCAGGCTCACAGTGATGTCCTGGTTCCCTCTTGTGGCTGCTGCTCCAGCACGGCCAGACTGGGAAGGGACAGGGGATTCGGGACCCTTGCACCCCACTTTACTGCTTGCTGGACTTCTGTCAGCCACGCTCACCGGTTTGACCCACTCAAGGTAACAGGTGAATTGGTTCCATCCCAGTTAGAAGCTTATAAATTAAGGTGAAAAGGAGCCATTGTCTAATTCACCAGGGCTCCCCCAGATCTGAGCTGCCAACCTGAGTGCTGAACAGCACAAAAAGCACAGTTATTTTACCCACTACCAGCAAGGGACAGACTGGAATCTCTCCAGACAGAAAGTGTGAGCGCTGTCCATGGACAGCTCACACACACAAACATCTTAACAGAACACGTTGTTTTTATCCCACCCCCTCTCCACTCTCCCTGCTGGGATCCATGGCTGAGATGCCCTCACCTGGAAGCAGAGAAAACTGGAAATGGACCCAAATTGCTCCCAACCTTCTGAGAAAGCTGATGGTGAAAAGAAGGGAAAAGGAAGAAGACAAGGGACTAGGTTACTTGTGCCACAAGCAGCTCTCTGCAGCAGGATCTGGCCCTGGCACAAAACATCGACACTTCCCAGACTGATACCTGCAGCACCTTCCTGTTCTCACCTCCCACTGATATCCATCTGTCCTTCCTCAACACTAAAAGCCTTTAAACACTCTTTGAAACCCAAAATAGCCATGACAGGCTCGAGGGTTTTGGAGGAGTTGCTCTGTGTTGGAGCGTATGGGCTCACGTGGACCAGGCACAGGGACATGGCTGAGCAATGAGAGGCTATTTTGGGCGAGTGATTACTCCAGATTTTGAGTCTAAACAATACAAGAAACGCAAACTGCTGAGGCACAATGTTACACTGAAAATCTCTCATTATACATCTTCAGCACCTTTTTTCGCTGGTGCTCCAAGCGCAGGACCTGCCCCTGCACCAGCACAGAGATGGCACAAACTCATCATATCTGTGCTCAGATCACCCCATGTGCCACAAGAAAACAGGTTTCGGGGTGCTGGTGATGCAGCTTTAGTTGAAGCCACCACCATCCTGCTAGCACAGCAAAGATACGCAGCCAAGGAGGGTTGTTAAGCCCTTGAGGGATGTGAGGTGGGACCTGAGACATGGAGCTGCCCAGTACACTGGCAGGACTGGTCACGCTGGTGTCACTTCCACAGCCAAAAACTGCACCAAGCAGAAGCTGCTTCCACCTGCACTTGAAGCAGGGCTGAAGGCAACAAAGTGGGGCTTTTAATCCCATCTTGTTTTTAAAGCTTAATCTGTCAGCAAGAACCTGGCACAGCACAGAGCTACCCCAATCCATGTATCCTCAGAGGCAGCAGGGTACCAGACATGCTGCCCTGCTCCTCTGGACCAACCTTCCTTTAATGCCCCCTCAATTTTCTCTTTAACGACAAAGAGTCATTAGTGACATATGCTGGGGACACATCCCTGCCCCCCAAACCTGTCAAGGTGAGGGGCTTCCCAAGGAAAGGGGAGCGAACAGCCCTACCTGCATTTCCGTTTGGATGCAGGTGGGTATTTTCCACCCACAGGGATCATGGGCAGCTGGAAATACTTTCTTTAAAGGAGAAAAAAAGGAAGGAGAGAGCACAAATGGTGTCAAAATTAACTGTGACAGCCAAACAGCACATACTCCCTCTACATCAACAGGACTATTAGAGGAAAATCTTTATGTATTAACTAACATGAAATCCACTGATGCTGTGGAGAGTTAATCCCCTCATCCTTCCCAAGCAGACTTGTCAGAGCAGAGCAACAGCAACACCTGGTATGAAGGACATTGGCCGGGGTCAGTGCAGACCAGAGAACAGCACATCTAAGATTCTGTGATTCTACATCACCAGCTCCCAGACAGAAACAGTAACCAGCTGTTGGAGAGGGACCAGCAATGGAAAGCCATGGGATGCTTAGTGGTCCAAGTGCCAAGCATTGTGATCTCGAGCACCCAGTCAGGAACAAGGATACATAGGAGATGAGGGAAATCATGAAGGAGAGCATGCAGTGGGCTAATGAAGTTGCCATCCCCTTGCTTCTCCCCTTCAAGCACCTGGGGAAGCTGCGGTACCCCTCTCAAAGATCTCCAAGATAGCATCTACAGCACTCGTCCTGCACCCCATCCCATGCAAAAATTGTCCCATTCACTTTGCATGCACCAACCTGCTCTGCTGGAGAGCAAACTGCCCCAAACTGGGGTGGATTTACACCAAGGGCTCCTCCAGCACCCTCTGACACATCACCCAGGGAAAGGGACCCTGGGCAAGTGAAGCCCAGTGGCACCAAGGCAGCCTCCACCACAGAGCCAACCTCACTGAAACAAAACCCATCTTCTCCTCCCAACTTCTCCATAATTCATGCAACTAGCTCCTGAAAGAAATATCCTCCTCAGACATAAAATATTTATGGCCTCATACTTTGCAAGGAAACACTGTCTTCCTTGGAGCATGCCCAACCAGTCAAGGCCAGCACAGTTTTGCCTTTGCAAGAGTGATTATGTTGCTCATTGATTTGTTGCTGCAATGACAGGGGCTGTGCTGGGAAGCACACACACACACACCCCCCAGTGGTATTGGGGTGCCCCCCCCATGCAAGGAAGCACCTTTTGGAAAAGGCATAAAAGGTCTTCGGAAGAGGTGGGATGGACCCTGCACCATGAAGTGTCATCCCAAGAGATTTCCCATCCTCATGGCCACATCCCTTTTCACCAGCAAAGCCACCCCAGAAGGGACCATCTGCCCCTGCATCACCCTGGATCCAATTCAGCCCCATCCCAGCTGTGTCCACCACCACTTGCATACACACAGCCTGTGCCCACCTCCCTGCCCCAACCCCTTTCTGTTCACAGTTTGGATGCTGGTCAGTTAATTTAGACTTCTTTTGGATTTTTCTCCATGTGTGGAGTTCAGCAGAGGACCCTGGCCCTGCTTGGTTGTACAATTTTCAACCCCCTTATTATAATTGTTTATTATTATTATTGCTTGTTTATTCTCTTTCCCAACACAGGCAGCACCATGAGCTGCAGCAACAAGAGTCCAGGAGGGCACAGGATGGTGCAGCCTTGATATGGAGGGTTCTGAGCAGCATTTCAGTGCAGTGAGGGTCCCATGTCCCCAGTCCAGGACCTCACTCATGGCAGAATGGCATCACCTCCCTCAAGCTCCAGTGCTCAGCATGGGAGCAGCCAGGGAGCAGCCTTCCCCCCAGCAGTTCTTTTCTACTCTGCGTCAGCTCAGCACCAGCCACTGGCAATGGTTTTATTGAAGCAACAGCAGATGAAGCTGCAGCCCTTTCAGGGTGCTCAGCAGGGCTGCACCTAGAAATTTAGGGATTGCACCATCATCTTAAGTTGCTTTTATTGACAAGAGAACAGCTTCCTGTGGAGACACTGTTCTGTTATAGTTATTGAAACTAACTAATAATAAATTCTCACCCATAACCTGATCAATCCCCAGGCAATAAGACAAGGCCCTGCTCAGGCCAGGCTCCCGTGGGAGGTTCTGGCACCCAGATGTGCTCAGCAGACACCAGGCACCAAAGCCCTGGGGCAGGGGTGTCTGGGGACCACTGGCATGGAAGGAACATCTCCCTGGTCACTGTCAGTGTGTGCTGGGGCATGGGGGAACACCCACACTGCAGCAGAGCCCCCACACTGGTAACAGAGTGTTATTTAATTGCCACTGCTCAAAGACAAGCCCACACTTGAGCAGGGCCAGGCAGCAGCACACATTTTAATTACTCCCATCTTGTCCAGTGTAATATGAGCAGTAATAAAACACAGTCCAAATTTCATGGTTCCTCACACCATAAGCAAATAATAATAATAATAATTAAAAAAAAACCATTGTCACTAAGCCTGACTTCAGGAGCCAAACCTCACCCCAAGCTAGGCACTCCAGCCATGCCAGTGGGGCACAGATTCCCGCACTCAAGTGAAGGGTCTTGGGGGGGTTCTTCTGTACACTGGCTACAGCAAGGTCCAGCACAGCCCCCATCCTCTGGGACAAGGTGAGAGACAAAGGCAGGTGCATCACTCAGCTCCTAGGGGGCTCAGTGGTAGGGAAGATAGGAGGGTGCTGCGAGGTCTCAACGGGAGAGGGCACCTCAGCAGCAGGGGATGGGGTTTATGAGAAGGGGGGGCTTAGCATGGTGGCTTGGTTTTCACTGAGCAATGAAAAATGATCAGAAGAAACATGTGCAGCCAGGATCAAAAGCCAGCCTTGGCCAGGGCCAGTGTCAAATAGGACTCCAGGAGCACTGACAGGCCCCAGAATCCCCAGACGGGCTTACAGGGTGCTACAGACTCCAGCCCATTCTCTCCACACCAGTGCTCTGGTCCTAGATGTGGGCTCAGCATCTCACATCCCTGGATTTCCAGCAAAAGCCACCAGTGCCTTCCTGTGGCAGCCATCCTCACTGCAGCAATGCAGTGGGACACATCCAGCCACGCCGAGCTCCCTTC
>VWZY01004418.1:11290-22974 GCA_013399075.1 Chloroceryle aenea | reverse complement strand
AAAAAACCCACTGTGCTGTTATAATTAGTGTGAAAAAATCCATTTGACAATAACTAAATCATAAACTTTTAAATATCTAAGATAGTATTTGTGAGTTCTAGAAACACCTGATTTGTTGTGCATTCAACTCAGATCAGGAATCTACCCATTGTTTTTCCATGTATATTTTTCTTTTTCATGAGCATAACTTCTGCAGAATGTTTAGTATTTCCTGAAAACTGTGCACCTATTTTTAAATTAAATAATGTTATTATAACTTTTAGTTTATAATATTAAAATAATGTATTTCCTTCACTTTGTTAAATGACAATTTGTCTCATAGTTGCTTTGTATTCACTAGTAGTGTAGACAGTTCATCTTCTAAGCAGGTGGTTTTTTTATTGCTTTAATATCATTTCAATACCACCTATTCTTTGAAAGGGATTAAATTATTTGGAATTTGATAATAGTGATACTTTTCACATGGGAGAGTAAATAAGTTTGAAACTCTAAAGAGCAGGAAGTACTTTGATTTATATTTCTTTTGGTTCTGAATGGATGAAAGAGGAGTAGGACCTGCTGTTGCTGGGATGAAACTGAGAATTCAACTGTTTCTGTTGAAGCCTTTATGATAAGGAAGTGGATGCTTCCATGAGGATTCTGTCCCAGTTCTTGCTGATGTCAGAAATTAATTTTCTTCCAAATAGTTTGGTTTTTTTTGTATCTTCAGTATACTATAATTTGTGAATTTCTGTAATAACTGCTTTGTCAGATCAATCAATACAACATTTTCACTTCTGCCCCTCCCTTCATTCATCAGAGACCAGAGTTAGTAGGGTAAGGGTGACGTCTTCTGCAAACCCTCATTGATACATGAATGAAGCAGCGTTAGCATCTCACAGATGACAATTGCATTCTGTGTATTCAGAGCTGATTGATGCTACCATCTCACAGGGCTGAGTCAGAGAGGCATTTTGGATGTTTCGTTTTACCTTTAGGAGCTATTAATCTAATTCAAAAATTTTTGACTGTGAATTTTGGAGCATTTGGATAGGGAATGATTGCATCCAGCTAAGCTGTAATAGGAGATCTGAAATAGGTTTCAGCTTAGAGGAGTCAGAAGTATTCCAGTGTCTCTCTGCATCTGTTTTCCTTAGACAGAAATGGGGCTTCTATTTTTTTTCTTCTGTGACAAATTGGTATTTCTATGAAATCTACTGAAGCTTAGGTTCTGAATCTCAGAAGTGCCAAGGCAGATGTCATTTTTCACAAGGACTGCAGCAGCCATGAAAAATTAAGGTGAAAATAATTACTTCAGTATCTTACCTTTTGTGTTTTCTCGCTTCTGACACAAGTTTAAAGCTTTCTTTCTACACAATATTTGTTGGTTGTGGTTTTTTTTTTAATATTGTTGTGCTGATGGCCACTGTTGTGTCTTGTATAAGGCTTGTTGCACCTGAAAGGTCTGTACAGTAGATTTCAGACAGAAATAACATATTTGGATCAAAAACTGTAAACTGTTACTACATCAGTGAAAAGATCTTTTCTCAGGACCTCTCAGGCACTGAAGGCTGCATCCATTATAAAATTAAAACAGCATTTCAAACTGTACCAGATCAGAGGGATGTTCTATATCCATTGAAAGCTGTGGAGATTTAAGAAGGGGAGGGAGAACTCCTTTTCACTATTGAAAGTGAATAGGTTATAACCACAATTTTCACACTCACTGATAAAACAAAAAACATTAATGATGTTGTTTCCTCCTCCTGAACCACCAAGGAAAATGCCACCTATAAAGCTTTGAAGGGAGATTTTTTTTAGTTTTTCCAGGACAAAATGCTAAATATCTTTCAAGACATGTTAGTATATATATTTTTTTTTCCCCCAAATGTTGTTAATACATTATTTCCAATAGATCTTCATTACCTTTTCTGTGATCAAATAAGGTTGAAATGTCTTCATGTACTTAGTTGTTGGCAAGAAAATGGCTTCTCATCCAGGAGTGCAATCCTTATTTGAAGAGAGAGAACTGTTCTGTCCTGGTCAAATGAGAGCACTGGATGTAGAGTGTTACATACAGAAATAACAATTGGTCATCCTAAATATTAAAGAGTGTTCATACTGGGGAGTAGGGTAATGATTGAGAAAACATTACCTGAGATAGTAAAGAACACTTGCCTGCTAATGCTGAAGCAAGTATGGGAAGCTGCTAACCTTTACCAACACCAAAAGTATCCATGTAATCTATCAGAGGGAAAACACTTAGTACTATGTTTAAAATAATACACAGCTTTTACCACCTAACCAAATTTCTTAACAGAGGACAAAGGCAAAGAGTAGGAAATCACAGTTTGTGAGGTTATTTTCTTCTGCACATTCTATAATGAGATTTAAGCAAGCATCAAGTTTTACCTGAACAGAAGTCACAGGTTTCCTGTTTTTATGTATGCTATCAAGCTATGCACCTGCCAGAAATGTAGACATGATAGGGTTGTACTGGGTAGATTTTTTTTTAAATCACATTTTTGGTTAAAGGTGCTGGTATAGTTGATGCAGAGAGATTTTCTTAATCTGTCAGTTTCTATCTGTAATCATGAATTGCCAATTACTCCTGACTTGTATTGCAGGTGCTATACATTTGTCATAGTTTAAGGTCAAGTCAGCCCGATAGTCTTGTAACAGATGCTCTCTGTTAACCTCCCTCACTCCCCAAAGAAGAAAAGAAAAGGAATAAGGGAGAGAGACTTAGTGATTAGAAAAGGAAACTAGAACAGCTTTAATGAGAATGAAAATAATAATAATAGAATATGTACAGATCTACACAAAAACTGTAATGAACCAACCCCTCTGATGGCAATTACATCACCATCACCACTGACACTGTGGAGCAGGCACTGGGAAAGTCCCAGACTGGGCCCAGCAGCAGATGGGAGCTATGTTCAGGAGCTGGATTCTGGTACAGAATTCAGGAACACAGGGCTCAGGATCGAAAGCAGAATGGGGAGAGTCCTCCTTGGATGACAGCCATTGGAGAGGTGAGGAAGAAACCAGAAGAGGACCTGAACCATGCTGATCAGGGGCTTGACCCTTGTGATCCCTCAGCTTTATAGCAAATATGATGTCTGTGGGATGGAATCCCTCACTGGTCAGTTCAGGGTCACCTGTCCTGTCCGCTCCTCCCTCCAGGTGGAGCATTTCACTTTCCTGCCTTCCCCAGTGGTACACAAGATCCAACAGTGGCCTTGGTCTGCACGTCAGTCCTCAGTACTAACTCTAACCATGGGGTGTTATCCCTGCCAGCAGCAGTCGCTGCCTGTGAGAACAGGCTGCTGACTTCAGACAGTGCAGTCAGTTAGAAGAACTGAGCTGGAAAGGAAAATCACAGAATTAATTATTTTCTCACTCAAACCAGGACAACATGGTTTTCTGCATAGGATCTTCTCTTGCAAGGTTATTCCTGAAGTGACAGAACTACTCACACAAGAAGTGGTTATTTGATGTCCATCACATACTGCATTTTGATTCCTTCTGAGAGAGTACAACCATACTGAGAACAACCTTATTTCTACTCTTACCCTTACAAAAAACAGACTGCAACAGGATGGCTAATCTCCTCTGCTTCCTTGAGGCTTTAAGTTTCATAGGTCAGCACTGCATCTGCCCTCCAGCCATAAGAGCTGTAGAAGTGGCTGGTACTTGTAGTGGAGCCCTGAGAGGATGGCCAGGCTGGCTCACTGTCAGCAAGATCTGGCCATAGCCAGGGTTCTGACTCCAGGAAGAAATCTATAAACTTAGCAGCTCTCTCCAGAGCAGCCGCTTTTCTTTCCTCCTTCCTTTTAGGCATGACGAAGAACCGGGGAGTTTCATTCCCAGAAATTTTAGACAAAATCAGAACTGAGGATTGAGCATGAAAAGGGTGCTGGAAGCATGGCACTTTTTAGACTCTCCAGTGTCTTTTGTGTACTTTTTTGTGTTCTTTCTCTTTGCCTGCACCTTTTCTGCTGACATGCTTGTCAGGAAGCTGCCTGCAGGTTTTTCTTCTCCAGAAGATAACCCTTTCTGGTAACTTGCCGTGTTGCAATGTTGTCATTGAATTTGGCAACTTCAGCTCTGAATCCAAATACCTAGAATTTAAGAAGAAAATTATTAGAAAGCAAGTAAGTTTTAGTGCTTTATTTTCCAAATCTCAAATATTCAGTTAATCTTTTGGTTTTGGAGCATCTGCCTCGTGTAGTATCAAACCTGTAGCACTGAAACTGCTCAGCTTATACAAGTTTCTTTCACAGATTAAAAGAAATTTTTGCATAAATGCCACATAGTTCTGATGATTGAAATTCTGTTTTTTTTCATGAAGATGGCATTCCTCAGTACTTCAAAATATGTTCCAGGGATACATAGTAACTTCGCCTATGGCAATTTATAGTTTGCTGCTTTATATTAGTAGTACCACTTGATGGCATTGTTAGCATCAGCTCGTTCAATACTCATGGTAGCTTGGTCTAAAATATCAATAGGAAGTTATTTCTCTTTTCTTGCCTTCAAAGAAGACTTAGGTTTTTTGTTTGTTTTTCTTCACTCTTTCAGATTACTGCTTAATGCTAATAGTATTGCTGTTTTAATGTGGTAAAGGATTGGAAGTGGTTTGAAGTTAAGAGGTGTAACTATGGAGACTCCAGCAAGGAAATAGCTCTGTAGGTGGGGCATTAATAATATGACAAAACATGGTGGAGAAGCTACAGAACCAACAGAGTTCTCTGGTCAGAGGATTCTAACTGCTGTGAAAAACTCCTCATTTGGTTTGAGCCAAGAATGGTGAAAGAATTTGAAACTTTATCAAGTACAGCCACCATAGCATGAGATTGGCTCCCTTTCTAAAAGGCATATGGTAACTTGGGTAGAAGTTACAGGTTCACTATAGAGGTTATTGGATATTTTGTTTTATATTGTTGCTAGAGGTGATTTTACTTTGTATTATTGGAGTGCATCCATCACTTTACAAATAGTGACAAGCTAAATATCTTAAACATAAGGGTTTTCAAATTTGAGTTTCCTAAACTTGATCTTGTTTTGTCTGTGCTGTTTACCAGGACAACAGGGTACATATTGGACCAAAAATGGAAATTTGGGTTGTCACTCTAGGATTAGATGGAGCGGGCAAAACAACTATTTTGTTTAAGTTAAAGCAAGATGAATTCATGCAGCCAATTCCAACTATAGGTTAGTAGCAACAAGTTAAATGTTATGATTTTTCTGAATGTTTGACTTACCTGTAGAATTTGATTATGCTATATTCATACAGAACAAGACTCTGAAACTTTTTTTAATTGTAGGTTTTAATGTTGAAACAGTAGAATACAAGAATTTGAAGTTTACTATTTGGGATGTAGGAGGGAAGCACAAATTGAGGCCCTTGTGGAAACATTACTATCTCAATACACAAGGTGAGGCTAATATAAATTTTAAACTGCTTTTTCTCTTCTAGTTTGTATTTCAGAGCCAGCAATACTCTTAATGGAAAAAGTGTGTAATTGTAGAAAACTGTTCATCTAATGCAAGGTACAGCTGCTACATTCATGAGATAGTAATTTTTAATTCAGTTGGTCATAGTATCTGCTGCGTGGTAAAGGTGCAGTCTCCATAAATCCATCAGACGGTTCATGGAGCCAAACAAATTAGAAGCTCTGTTAAACTGGTTCTAGCTGACAACAGACCAGGTGCAGCATTACAAAGTTTTCATAGTGAGGAATAGTACTTGCCAGGTATGAGATTTAAATAGCACTTGAAAAGAAAATACTCAGCCTTTAGGAACCATTAGGTGAGAACTTAAAAAAAATTCTACAAAGTTCTGTAGCTTCTGACTTGGCATTGCAGTGTAATACCTGGCTACAGACTAGACTACTGGTTCTGAAAATGTTGGTCTAAATGGTGCTGATTTAGAAATTTATGCTGTCAATTTGTAAATCCTTCATAGTTGTTTTCTGATTTAGAAAGGGATTCCTCTTTGTTAATTCATTCAGAATTACCCAAAATACTTAGAAATTACAAACATCAGTTTATGTGCTCCAATTTGTGCACTATGTCAGCTTTCATTGCAAACTTTAACTGTTTCAGTTGTTCATCTTCTCCAACTTTAAAAAATTATGTTTCGGTATTTCTGTTGTTACCTTAAAACTTACTGTGTAAACACCAGTAGCATGGAATCATGTCTGCTTTAAATAACTTTATGCTGGAGAGAAATCTGAGCAGTTAACCTGGTGTATATGCAGAAAGTCTTGTTTAGTTTTGGTGTTGGAGTTTTTTTCATTGCAAAACCCTGGAGTCTAAATTCTGTCCCCTCGCTCTGTCCCTCCGATTCTCCAGTCTTTCTGGCATCTTGGTTACTCTCTGTTGTGAATAGTAAAATCTACTGCTGCTGTGCCAAGCCCATAGCAATCTTCTCTGGGTTGCATAGTTTGTAGCTGGAGGAAGCTATGCTGATGTGGCTGAAGCTCTAAATTTTACAGCCAGTTAAAGGAAACTGGAACAGACATGTGGGAGTTGATTGAGTATAAATGGATCAGGAAATGTTTTAAACTAAGATACTCAATCCACACATAGTAAATCTAGTTTTAGACCTGAGTAGTTAAAATATCACAATCTTTCTGTTAGGCTAGGCAAAAAACTTCAGACTTCTTTTCCCTGCTCTAGGATGAATCCTGGTTTTTTTGAATAGTATTGAGATATGTAAGGCATTTATTTCTCAGTCCTCTTGGATTTGAAGTTGTGCACTGCTGAGAAACTTCACAAAGAATGCCCTTAAAAAAAAAGTTTTCTAAGTTGAAAGCTAATTTTACAGAGTTTATATTTGTGTGTAAAAAAAAATTCTCTCTTTCTTTTATAGCGGTGGTGTTTGTTATTGATAGCAGTCACAGAGACAGGGTCAGTGAAGCGCACAGTGAACTTGCAAAATTATTAACAGAAAAGGAATTACGTGATGCCTTGCTCTTGATCTTTGCTAATAAACAGGTACTTGTGATTTTTTTTCACTCTGTTACTCTTTTCCTTGGCTTGTGTATCGAATTCCAACCCTCTGAACCCCCTGCTATGGGTAGGGAATGTCAATGTGAAAAGCATAAAATGTTTGATACTGGTGATATAAGTGGTGATGCAGTGCTTAGTAGAGTGAACAACAAATTTGTGTTTTATGGTAACTAGAAAATATGTAGCTTTACTTTGGCTTTTGGTTTTGGACAGCTTTTACGTGATATGTAGCTTCATTTTAAGTCGTCGGTTGAAGATAAAATGCTTTGAACATACAGAAGATTAACTGAGTCATTTTATCTGATTCTGTTGCAGGATGTAGCAGGAGCACTTTCAGTAGAAGAAATCACAGAACTGCTGAGTCTGCACAAACTGTGCTGTGGCCGTAGCTGGTACATTCAGGGTTGTGATGCCCGGAGTGGTACAGGACTTTATGAAGGACTGGACTGGCTTTCGAGGCAGTTAGTGGCTGCTGGTGTCCTGGATGTGGCTTAATTTTATAGCGGCTGTAGTTTAATGTTGTGTTTTGTTTGCACGATTTAGGATGTTGTAGCCACATCTGCTGTCTGAAAAGGGGACTTTATTTAACTTGGTGGTTACAGAAAAATGTAAGCCTTTATCCTGGATCGGGTAACTGGTTCAGTAAACTCGTGCCATTGCAGGGGTTTTGGAATTTGATACGAGTAATGGAATGGGCTTATTACAAGGGTGTCTTGAAATTATTTTTGGTGAAATTAGGTTGGTATAATTTAAAATACTTCCCTGATAGAATAGGCGTTGGAATTAATCTAATAATTCTAACAAGGTACCATAGTTAATTGGTGTCAGAAAAATTTGGAGTGGTTCAGAAATACTTTCCTAGGAAACTATTCCAAAGTCCATCTGAAGTTATTAGAACAGCCAGTGCTGTCTATTAGGTAGAAATAAACAGTGCTACTCTTCAATGTCTGAAGAGTGCATTCATCTAAAGGTGGCATTGAGAATTCTATGCAAATACAACATAAAATGTTTCCCCCATTAGCTTTCCCAGTTGTTACTGGGAAGCATCATAACTGGGCAAAGAAACCTGAAAATGGGGAATAGTGTTGCCAGGCTAGGGGCCTGTTGCATTGTTCAGCTGGTCATTTTCTAGTGGGAGTGGGAGGGGTTAGTTGGGTGTTTTGATTAATTGTACACATGCTAAATTATTTATGGACTGGCTATAGCGATACCAAGGTGAAAGTGGTTTGTGTGTGCTTGAGGATATAATCTGCCTTTAGAGATTAAGCTTACTTCTCAAGAAGTCAAATTAAGTTTAAAAACTCCTACTTAAACTTCTTAAAGAAGTAGTGTGGTGGACTGTCAATCCAGCTATGTATTCTTGTGTAGAAGTCATGCTTCCAGATTAAGGCAGTGGCCTTAAGATGTTAAATAACACAAAGTAAAAACTGTGCACACTAATTGTAGCTCTTACTTAGGAGAGCAGATGGTAAAATGGGATATAAACCTTCCATAATTAGGTTTTCAATTCTTAAACTGTATCTTCTACATTGAACTGTCACCAGTGCCTGTATTTCCAAAGATTACTCATTTGCAGCAACAAGTGATGTCTCTTTTTGCTGCTGCATATGAAACTCGCTAACAATCGCATCCATCTGGTATGCGCACCAGAATCTTCTGCCCTCCTCTCTAAGTGCACAGCCCTTGCCATTGAAGAAACTATGCCATGTCTCGAGAAGAGTCCTCTTCACGTCGGGAGAAGAGCTACAAAGAGCATGGCCAGTAGACCAAAACTGTGTAACATCACTGTTCTTACTGGCATAGAGGTGAACTGGGAAAACCACCCAGTGGAAGTGAGCAGTGTTGTTTCACAGATTAATAGGTCCTTTTCCACATGGAAATGCATGTTTACCTGTGAGAGCTCTGGCAAAGAAAATGTATCCCATTATCTGTGGCCATGGCTTTTATTGTCACTATACCATTTTTGTTTCCCCACTACGTAACTTAGCTGCAGAGCCAAGAATGTACAAACAATTTGTATGTGCACTTTTCTTCAAGAGGAAGCAGACAAGGTAACTACTTCCTCATAATGACACTTGTAGTTTTCTTATTACTTAAATTTCACGTAAATAGTGTTAAATGCAGCTTCAGATTCAGCAAGTCTAATGACTTCAGTAGTAGCTGAAAGAACACTAAGCTTTTGTTACATTCTTGTGAAATGGGCTTCAGTGCCCACATGCACGCTGAGAAAGGGTATTTTCTTTCCTCAGACAACCTGATGAATTTGAAAATAGTTTACAATGGAGTGGAAGGTGTTTTCTTGGACCAGCCAGAGTAAAAATTTTTCATTTTCTCAACCTATAACTTCTTGCTCAGTAGACAGTTGGCTGCTCTGACATGGACATCTGCTTAGCCCGTACTGCAGGCTTACTTAGGGCTGACTGCCCCTTCACAGCTCTTTAAAACAGGAACAAGTTCTGCTAAGCATGGTAGGTACCTTTTCCTAGAATATTTTAACAGAGTAGACATGCATCCTTTAGAAGAACCCCGATTATTTAAATTAACTCTAGCTGGCTTACACTTCAGTTAGTTACACATGCTTCTCAGTACGGTTCTACTTTAAAATGTTTGAGGTGAACAGTTTGGATTTTTTGTAACATTACATTTGAGGGCAGAGGAAGAATTGTCACTCATGCATATTTTTGAGTACACAAGATTGCTTGTTACACATGGAGTGCTACCATAGAAGTGTTTTTAAATGGAATTTATTTAAGATGACTTGAAGTAACTGTGAAAGTGTTGCATTTGTCTGTGAACTCTTCAGTGTAAAAAGCTACACCAAGAGGTTTATTTGTATTATAAATTAATACTGCATATGAACTGCTTCCATTATAAATTCAAGCTTGTTTCACTAGGTTTACTGAACTTTATTTTTTAGTGTACTGGCTTACGTAATTGGAATATTTTCTCAATTATAATTCACTAGAGCATTACTATGAGGATTATTTGAAAAACGAGTAACTTTTCATAGGATTTTGACTTACGAAGATGAGTAAATACAACATTCAGTGACATGTGTTGTGGTTTTCTTTAAAGAATCTCAGCTCAAAACCAGTATGTCTAGGCTAACTGAAAAAATACTGTTTTATCTCTTGATATGGTCTTGCTGTATGCTACCTTCAAATTTATTGTGGACTGTGTAGTACATGAAGTTCTTATTCTGAACTGTTGGAGTAGATATGGATGTTATGTAAAGATTTCTTGAAAGTAAGGGCTCTTTTAGTGGGAATGGTTCATGAGCTGCTGCAATTTGAATTGCCCAGAAAAAGAATTCTTTTCAATAAAAGTATCTAAAACTTTGAGAATTAATTTTAATACGCACATTTCTTTTTTTATTGTTGTTGTTAAGGTAATCTCATACTAGAGCTGTGCTAAATTTAACTTACTGTAGTTTTTATTACTAATCCCTAAAGATATCCCTTTGCCTCACTGAAGGTAAGGTCCTTAGCACTGGCAGCTTTTGAGGGATTGAATTTGATAAGCATAAATTGCATCTGATTTCATGAACGAAGTTACCAGAACTGTAAACTCCTCAGTGTTGTACCGAGTGCAGTGGTACTGTGTGAATATAAACAACAAAGTTAATGCTACTGTTTTTAGAGTAGACTGAATGATCCAACATACTAACAGGACTGGATCTAGCCAGAGATTCACAACAGGTGAAGAAGTTACCTCAGCTTTTAGGACTGCATCAGAAATACCTGATATAAGCTTAGTTGAGGTGATTGCCATCATTTATTTGAAATCAAGTATTTCAGTAGAAGTAGTAATGTTCATTGGATTTTTTGTAAAAATGAAGCCAGAAACAGACTGCCTAGGCTAGTGTAATGAGAAAGCAAACATGGAAATGAAAATAAATAAGTATTTTTGGGGCAATGCCAGACAAATTGCACAGGACTTTATACAGTGGCATTCCGAGAGTTACTCAGTGGTCTTGGACACGGAAGAAACACAACTGACCATTTGAGAAAGAGGGAGATTATATACCTTGTCATAGCAAACAGTATCATAAGTTAATACGGGTACACATGATTGAAGAGTTTACCCATCTTAGGATTTCTGACCTATTTCTCTTCCTTTTCAGTACTGCGAAAAGGATTAATTAGCTATGAAAGATGTAAATAAACATGAAAACGTTACAAACTATACCCTGATCCTGTTATAAACCCTATTGTGACACGTGGTGTGGGTTTTCAGTTTTGCATAGAAGATGTGCAATAAACACAGTATACTTTTTAAGAAACATGCAGATGTTTTTACTTTAAAATACAAAGTTACAAGAAATACAGTTTTGGGCACTTTAGGTACATTAAAAATAGCAGAACTGACAATTGTTCTGTCCTAGCACTTCTATCTAGGAATTATCAAAACTATTTCTGTTCTTTCTAGATCCCTCTGAGTCCTGCCGTGCTGACTTTTTTTTCTGGTTAAGATGGAGACTTCAACTCCTTCTTTACTTCACTGTGATATTAATGATGCTAATATCCTCATAGGGTTTGTCAGTTTTGGGATTGACTTTTACACTTGAAATTCTCTGAACAACTTCCATTCCTTTTGTCACCCGTCCAAACACACTGTGCTTGTTGTCTAGCCACGGCTGTTTGAGAGCAGGGGAGGAGAAACATAAAAGAATATTAAAATGCATG